>CAJNIZ010007236.1:43913-97031 GCA_905231905.1 Symbiodinium pilosum
CTGCTATCACACATCTTTCGCGAAAAAGTGTAATCCTTTCGCGTCTTCTTTCGCGAAACTTTCGCGAGTCCTTTAAACTAGCTGAAATGGTCGTCCAAGTATAAACCGAAGACAAGGACCTTTAGAACAACCCTCACATGTATCCCTAAGGTGTAAAGGTATTCTCTTTTGAGCGGTCGCCGCATATTCGCTACCGAAACTCCATTCCCTCCAACCTTATACAGCCCTTGCCTGTCTACATCAAGTCTTCAAGGAAAACTCATTTAAAGTCTGATGGCGCTCTTTGGAGTCTTCAAAAACCTGTTGAGAACTGGCATGACTCATAAACACATGTTCAAATGTACATACACATCAGCATATTACTGTAACTGACATAAATGTGCGACATGTTCCTGAGATCCCTGCGAAAGCTTGGCTTTAGCGGTTCGCCTTTGTCTGCAGCTCTCTTCATGGGTGAATTTCTGGATATTGCGAAGCCCCCAAATCAAACACAGAGTTGGAATACTATATTATACTATTTATCCCTCATCCCTTCGTGTACAGTGTACAGTCAAAGCTGAGAGCTCAGCTAGCATCTATCTCCTGTCATTCGCACGCACACATCCTGCTACCCTGCTGTCCAGAAGTCACTAGGTACAGCAAAACTTGGGGGTCCGCGAATATTTCATCTGTCACCAAAGGAAGGCATGCCTTTATCTGTTTGGGATCTGAGGCTTCCTTGTCGTACTCAAGGCGTGTTTTAGAAATACTTAAAACTACTTGGTGCGCACTAAGGGATGGGAAAGGCACCATGGGAAACAGAACCAAGGACTTCAAGGGAGTACACTGCGATATCCACCCCCTCACCCATTCTCAAGCTTCAGATAAAGAAAACTTAAAGCTTCAAGATGCTTGTTTTTGACAGCTGCCACTCGTGTGGCAATCCGCACGCAAAGAGTGTCCTCGGACATCATCACCGTATCTTTGTGGAAGCGCAGGTAACCTGTTTGTCCAAGCGCAGCACGTGCCGTTGCAGTCCAGGCAAACGAGAGCGAGCTAGGCTCGCTTGAAGCAGCTTGACCCTGGTCTACGCTGCTCGGCAATTGATTTGAGAAAAGCAGCGGTTGCCGATACTCAGACCAATCACGGCTTGGCCTCCCCGGACAAGAGCTGCAGGTTTCAGCTGCGGATGTGGCAACATGCAATGTGTGCAGACGGAAGCAGTACATGAAGACTGCTGCTCAAATTACGGCTCTGGGTTAACAACAGTAGTATTAATAGCAACAGTAAAGAATAGTAATAGTAATAGTAATAGCCATATAGTATGTAGATTAATGTAGTATCTGTTGTCTTGCAGCCACAAGCCTACTTGTCCCAAGAGTTGCTGCTCATCCCGTTTGTGGGTGCCTGCGACAGTGACGTCAAAGGCGCTTTTCTCACATTTGCCTCGGCTCTGTTCACAATGGGTGCAAATGGTGGGTTGGGCCGGCTGCCTGGACCCACAGGTGGGTATATGCCCTAAGTAATGACCAGAAGTCCTTTAGGCAGGCAACTACTGAACCTTGGACAACGAGCTATAGCTGATTCTAAATTGGTTGAAGCTTGTGTTTTCCTACCTCTCCTGAATCCTTTCGACTTGCAACGAACCCCTACATGATGTACCCCTAGATTCTCCTACACGACACGAAGCCCCCAAAAATGCACAAGTACAACCTCTTGCAGGCTGAACCGGCTAAGCTGCCGCTGGCCCATTCCGCATCCGTCCACAGCGCGCTTTGCCCAAGAACCTGTAGTTCTGTAGATGGGGGAATTCCTGCACCACGTCTTTTACCCCAAGAACTGCAGCTGCAAGACTTAACTATCCCAGTAGTCCAAGCTGTTTATTGAACAACAGTCGCATGGGAACTGTGGAAGGATTACACGGCTCTGTAGAGCCAAGCTTCCGAAGAAAAGCACTAGGTGCAGGGTGTTTACAGATTTGCTCAGGTAATATCCCAGGTTTTCAGATTGAAGGCGTGAAGTTACAGACCTCTCACTTGGAAGCCTTGCTCCTTCTACTTGAAGCCCCAGCCTTAGGTGGACCCCCCACCTTGTACTCATGGTATAGTGGGAATATAAGAGGACTAATATAATCACCATTACACCTAACCTCAGCCCCAAGAAGAAGGGGGCCGCAAGTGGAACTACCAGGGTTTAGGGAGGAGACGGCGACACCATGCGACACCACCTGCAAACGAGCTAGAAAATATGAACAGCAGAAGAGCCCAAATGGAGTTGAGACTGGGAGTAGCTCAGCCTGCGCTGGACCTGTGATGAAGCATTGTCAGCAATCAACTTGCTGGGGCGGCAATCCCGCGCACGAATCGGGTACTGCGCTGAAAGAACATCGACAGTTGGGTACCTGATGATAGTCATGCATGCAAAGTGCAAAGTCTTATGCAAGTATACACACGCCCTGGAAGCTCACCTTTGGTATTGCCTAGCTAGAGAAAAGCATTGCAATCACTGAAGCCACCACCCAGCTGTGTGGCGAAGTTTCTCAAAACACAAATCCCCTAAATGCTTCCGATATTCAGACCCTTGGTTTAGGGACCTTCAGACTTCAGACTACCTCCATTTGGAGAAACCGCCGCCAGGTTCAGTCCAAGCTACCGGCAAAGGCGGACGAGCTACAGCACAACTGCCAATGGTCTCAGAGCAACCAGACTCCTTCAGGGTTTGGGGACCCTTCAGAGGTGATTCGCTTCTTCCTTCTCTTCCCTAAGAATCAAGACGATTTCGGGAAGATCTAGCTTTTTGGGAAGCGCATTTCAAAAGGAGCGTAGTTCCAGGGAAGTTGGGCCTGTATTTACTGGCCAGCAATGTACGCCACCACTTCAAGGGCACCTTACTATTCCGCCTTTGAGCAACGAACCCAAACTCCTTCGTCTGCGAACGCCGCTGGGCGAGCCTGATGGCATCTGATTGGCTTGGGTGTTTCCAAACGGTCCCCAATATTCCAATACACTCCTTGCCAAGGACCTTTAGTATACAAACCCTTTGTGCTCCCTTCCTCCACCTCAGGACCCCTGCATGCGGGGTCATATACTGTAAAGGTTATATAGGGGTTATATAGGGATAATGGAAAGTAAAATGGAAACTGTAGATATTATAGGGATTATATACGGTTTATATAGGAATTATAGGCTGTATCTGGGCGCTGTATCTGGGCACGCACAACTGCAAGCTGCGCGTGTTGACTGGACCCCTCTCTCTGCGGCCAAGGGCACATGTGCAGGGCCATTCCTGTCTTCACCTGGGATCATGATTTTCTGAAAGTCCAGGTTGTGACAATACAGTATGCTGGACTACAGCTAGGACCCTGTAGCTGAAGCGAATACTCCCAGAAGGTACTGCCCAGACTTTGACAAAGCCACCCTCTAGCCCCCAGATGCTGCCCCACATGGCAACTCGCTTGCTTGCGCTCTGGTGATAGTAATCTTTCCACGCCACGTTTCGCAGGGATGTGCCCCCGTTTCCCATGTCCGAGATCATCCACATCTTCCTTGCGTCTCGCTCCAGGAAGGGTTCGTTGAGTCGCATGACTGCACTGCAGAAAGCGGATTTGGAGGCAAGTTGGACTTGAGTAGACCCATCGACATCTGGAACGCACCCACGTATTACACAAGGCATTCAGTGTCTAGATGCGTTTAGCCGCTGGGTTCTCGCATCAATTGCGTAGAGGGTAAGACGACTGCAAAGCAGTGTGCGTGATGCAGCTGAGCTTCGCTTCGTCGTCGACTGCCTTTGGATTCTTTTGCTCTTTGTCATCCTTGCAATTCAAATAGGTGCGCCCAGGTCATTATATCATCCCGCCATTTGTGGAGCATGTATCTAGGGATCAGGGAACCCTGCAATTCCTGTTCCTGTGCACCACCTATGTCCGATGGGATTCCAGGAGTACCCCTGCATGTTTTGGGTTCGGGCCTACTCGTTTTGTTGCGCTGCATCAGCATGCGTGTGGTCTTGCTCATGACCCTGTCAACTCGATATCAAAAACCAAAACCCGGACAAAAGAATGCCACCGAAGACCAACGTTTGAGCTAATCTCGGAATCATTGCACGGGCGGTGGTCGTAATGATTAGTTTTTCGACAGATATATATATATACATGTGAATTGAAGGGGATACGATCCCTGACTATTTATGCATCTATGCCGCGAGTTTCTTAATTTGGGGCTGCTTTCCAAAACTCTGGGTCCTGCTTGGTGGAGTCTCTATAATCGGGAATGCATGGTGCATTTCACCGTATGTAGGGGACCATAACTTTGAGAAATGTCCGCACCTTGCGTTCCGTGTTGAGGCTCTAACCTGATTTTGCCTAAGGACTATGTGACTACGGCAGCTAGCTCCACCACTCTGCAACTGAGGCATCTACCAGAGGCACCAACTTTACACAGTCTGGGCTGTTCGAATACACGAAGTAGCTGCCTGCCTTTGCCGTCCTTGGCTACACCAGGGATACGGAAGACTATAGCTGTGTGAAAGCTACTTCGGCTGTTCACGCTTAGCATAACTGTTTGCTGGTCAACTTGCTTGGACAGAAAAGGCAACTCTTTACGTGGATGTGGCCGCGGTACGTCTTCAGGGCGACAACCTCAGGCCATCACATGCTCCACTCATCAATCTTCAGAAGTGGCACGATGGTTAGCATACTCAACAGACACAGTCGACCACACTGACCTACGCTCTATCCAAGCAATCTCTGCCATCCAGAAGACACTTCCGGCAAGCTTGACACACTCCCTCTGCGCGTTGGCAAAGTGCTGACTAGGACCTTGGATTCTCTCGAATAGGCTGCAGCAGGAGTCTGAACTGCAAGTCTGTGTTTCTATCATGCAGTGACAGCAATGACTAAAGCTAAGCCCAGTGTATATGTACTTCTTTTGCAGTTCGTGGTGCCATGCAGGACCCCAGCAGGAGAGTTTCAGCTCAAGTCGCAAGCTGTCAAGCAGCGGCCCTTGTGCAGGTAATTGTCTTCGCTTGAGCAGCTCTGGCAATCCGATTCCTTGGAATTGGGCTCAGCGCATGCAGCTTATAGTTGATGCTAATATGTAACTGCTTTCAAGATTAGGTTGCCCCTGGAGAGTTTTACTCGTTCCCATGAGAAGACCACGCAAACCGGATCGCATAGTTTGAGAAGTAAAGATTGTGGATCACGATCGCGCATCTCGACTGCAAGCAAGATGCTTCCCTGCCCGAACCTGAGCAAGGTTTCATGTGGAGAGCTTGTCAGAACAGTGGTGCTGTCGGCCCACAGTAGATATACTGGTATTATAACGAGATTAGGGTCATAACTTCACGAAACTACCATGCGAGAATGACTAGAGGTTTTGGAGCATGTTGGGTCCTGAAGAAAAATACAAACTGGACTCCTTTGGGGGATTTAAAGCTGACGCTTGTCAGGATGATGCCTCAGGCTTTGCTCTTTTCCATTCGACAAAGCATTCTCGACTCAGATCCGCACAGGTAGCGCAGCTCCCGTGGCCTTGCATTGTGCAAGGAACATGCATCATTCCTGAATCCCGGCAGAGGGTGGTATTTAAGACCTAGCGCGGGACCGGGAGTGGGTACCCATGATGACCGCTACGTAAACCGATATATGCGACGTTTATATTACCAAAATTCACACCCCCACGGGCCCTTCAGAACCAGTGCCAGCCGCAGTGAGGAGTTTGCATGACCACATGCTTTCAGGCGACACTCACTGCAGGACTTCGTGTCGGAGTCCCCATATGTGCCATCAGGACAGACTTCGAAGCATTTTCTCTCGTACCTTACAGCACAGAGCATCATAAAGCAACGCACGCAATCATTTTTGGCATGAGACTTATTCATCATAGCCATAGCGCTCTACTGATACTACGAATGCTTAAGATCGCGAGGACCGTCATATCTCTAACTGCGGTGCTCTCAAACATGTCTGCTATTCAGGTGCAGAAAACGTCGAGCTTTGCAGCTGAGACAATCCTCCTGCCAAAGCACGGTGCGAGTCTTTGATCTTACAAAAGCATCAAGAAGTCGAGTGATCGATTTAGGCTTGGAGGCAGCTGCCTGGCCATCTTACCTGCGTTGACTCAAATGACACGTCCAGAAACAGCTGGGGTTAGGCTGCACAACCCCCTCAGTACCTGCAGGAACGGTCCAAATGCATCCCTGAGTGGCGTTGCCCCGCAACCACACATCCGAATCCCCGTCCCAGAATCTCCCAGACACCTGCCTACCAATGCCTGCTGTCCACGGAACAACCTTCAGCCTCCCAAGATTCCGTCTAGAGTCTGAAGGAAACGCGATCTCAGTGACGAGGCTCAAGTTTTTACTGAGCCCAGGATTCCCCGTTACCTCCCGTAAACCCGAAACGCCCAAGCCCTAACATGCGTCCTCCGAAGCGCCATTGCAGCGACCACAGCTGATGTGGCACGTGATGGGGGCCTCAGTGGCTTGGCTGTCTCCTTCAAGTGTTTAAATTAGAACAAATATACTGTTTAGTTCTTGCCATTTTCTTCTCCATTGTCCAGCTATGATCCCAATCTGGTTATTGTAGAGCTGCATTCCGTCAGCCAAGTCTTGCAAGCACGAAGTTGTTTCTGCTTGGGATCTTCATAACATTTATACTGGGCTGAGAAGGGGGTGCTCGACATGCACGATCCCTACTGAAGGATGATGGCTTGGGCAAGTGTGGACAAGTTTCTCAAATTTGGCGTTGCCTGCTGATGCCAGCCTCCGAGCACATTCGCATACATTCGCTTTTGATATCTCTTGTCTCTTGATACACGCCCTAATGCTAGCAAATTAGTCTGTAATTCTGAGCGAACCCTCAAGAAAAGAATGAGAAAGCGCAGGTAGACTTTCTTGCTCCGTATATGCCTTGGGCAGCTGAGCTAAGGTGAAACACGTTGGTGCGATCTTGGACCGACACCGCACTAACACATCGTGCTCCGTGTCGCAAGGGCTGAGGCCATGTTCTCGAAAAATGATTACAGATGAACGACATCATGTGCAAATGGGGCACACTATGGGAACTAAACATGAAGACCCACAAGGCTCAGCATGAGCCTAGATATGGGGTCACATACTTTGCTTACACAAAGATGTCCCCACATGGAGCTCGAGAAATAGCGCTTTGAACTGGAACCGATGGAGTGTGATGGACACTGCTCACAGACCTGCGCCGGGACGCAGTACGCAGATTCGTATACACTACCTGAGGTGCGATCAGCCAAAGCCTGTGAATGCCCCCTTGCCAGACAGTTCTCGGGTCATGCCTTTGGCAAATCCCAAGCTGCAAAGCATGGCTCGAAACCTCTTACTGGAGCTCTGAAAAGAACCACCTCTACAGAAGCAGGCGACACTAATCCTATCACATTAAAGGCTACATGCAGCTGGCTGCCCATCACTTACACAGACGGAGACAGGCCTCCATGTTCGTGGCCTGGAAACAGAGCACAAAAGGCGACAGAGGCGGGCGTAGCACGCGACCAAGGGATACCAGGGTAATGGTGGCCGTCACCGGAACAAAGAGTAGATATCCCAGTAGCTGCAAAAAGTGCAGTACTGCTAGCACTTGAAGTATCTTCCCTGACAAGATCGACTGCTGAACCATCCTGAACGGTCTGGATTCTCACTGACCGATGTAACCTGAAGTATGATACCTCATGTGTCAGGCTGCCTTCATGTTGCTGTAGGTCTTTGTGACCGTGGACTCGGCAATTCCATGCCTCAGCTCTGCGAATGCAGTGCTATCTCCTCTGTCTGGTAAGGGGGACATGTCTTAAACTAAAGCACTTTATGGAGATGGGCTCCAAATATTGGGATGATCTTCATTGTCATGATACCCGGCTAAACGACCCATGCCTTTGAGTACGTACCTCTCATGGAGCCCGCAGCAGTATATTTGAACAGCGAGACACGCTGGATGCCGCAAAAGAGAGCGGCCGTGGTCTGTCTCAGCATGCCATCCAATGGATGTGGACGCCACCTCTCAGGAGCCAACAATCCAGTCCATCATATGCCCTTCTTCAGCTGTATAATATATTGCTCTCAAATGCAGCTCCTGCCTTCATCCACTTGTACTTATCGCACGGAGCAAGGCTAGACCGGGTATGCTTCCGTCGCACTCTGTTGATGGTGTCATTGGAGCTGAACTCCTTGGCAGCTGCATGTTCGTTGAGATAGAAAGTCTGCGCAGTAAAAATGGAAGGCCCAAAAGCTGCTGGAAACCGTTAACATCTGCATCAGTTTTGCTTCCAAGGCGCTGCTGCGGTCGGCCCTGCTGCCTGTGAGGTATGCAGCATTCAAAAAGATGGCAACTGCACCTCAAATGCAAGCATGCTCCGACACTGCTTGCCTCGCAGTGGGACTGGTACGACTCTGACGTGGAGTTTTGCAGCACGAAATTGCCTGACCCACGCTGTCTGCAGAACTGCTTCAAAAATCAAGCATGCAAACATCTTGTTGATCATCACAAAATGCAGGAATGTTCTCAAACGTGACTTTCTGCAAACGTATGCCGCTCTAATATGGTTGCTCACGTGACTTTTCCTTCTTCTTCCTCTTCTGCTTGACGGCGCCTCTTTTGCTTTTGGAATGTACTACCTGGTCATGCCGGCTGTGAACCTGACCGTGTAGGTGACAAGTTGCAGTTGGACCTGTAGGCAATTGGCTTGAGGCATGGACGGGCTGCGTGCGGTCCGGAATTTGAAAGGAAGCCACCCTCTCACTCTGCTTCTTTTCTCTTGATATGACTTGGATTTACAGGCCAGCCTTCGTGACTTGAGTAGCCCCCCTGAACGGGCTCTCACCATTCTGGGTGTTCTTGACAGTATGCCAGGACTCTATAGTAATCTAGATGCATACTTCAGTTATCCAGAAAATGTGGTTATACAATTTCCACTATACATCTTAGCCTCGTCCTTTGGACCAAGTTTCCAGGACAACAAAGACTTGGGTTGTTCTGAAATGCATGGGCCCTTTTGGGTTCTAGAATATGTTACAGCACCTAGTATGAGGGGGTACCAAGTTTTGGGACCCAAACCCTGCACCCTAAGCCCTAAAACCCAATTTTGGTTGGCCATGCGCTGATTGCAAGGCTGGTGGCCGAGCTTCCGCCGCTTCCACACCTGAGCGGGCTCATACTCGATAAGCAATAGTAATAATAGTAGTAAGACTAGATAGCAATAATCTTACATAATAATAGTCATGATTATAATGGAGTCGAGGAGCTTGGGATTAGGACTCGGAGTTTCGGAGGTTAGGGCTTCGCGCTTTCGTGCAAATGATAAAGCTTTTCTTGGTGCAGTGTTTCTAGCGCTCATTCTCTGCTCTGGGTTAGCACGATCGAATCCCGATTTTGGAAACTACCCACATGTGTGGCTATATTCTGGCACAAGTGGCAGACTTCTACAAATCAAGAACCGTCGCAAAACAAGTGCAGCTGGCTTCTTAGATTTGACGGAATTTTGGCATTGAACGCCAACTTTTGCAATAGGCCTTTTCAGTCAGCTGCCCTCATCAGAAAGTCGTGGGGCATAGGAAAGGGGCCTGGAGCTACAGCATGGTTGTATTCAGGACCCGCCCTCACATCGACCAATTATATGCAACAGACAGGTTTCTCAGAATCTTCTCTGCTCCTCTGAAAACTGTTGGCAGGCAACTTGAGGCTCAAGCCCAAAGATCTGTACACGTTTTTTTAGTTTCATCCCTTCAAGCCACTAAGGAGAACCCGCATGATTCTAGCTTCATTTAGTCAGAATCCGGGCTTGAAGGGCAATTTCCCAAGTGCTGCATTGTGGCAGATGCATAGCTAGGAGGTCAGAAGCCCAATGCAGCCAAGCAGCCTCTTTCATGCTCACACTTTCCATTTGGCAACCATTCCTGCCCAGGGAATAAAACCGTGACAAAAGCGTTGATATTGTTCAGGAGAAGCTCCAGCTGCAGAAAACTTTGTCAGAAACCGCGGTCCTGACTTCGCTGAGAGGGTGCATGCTCATCAGACGGGAATGATGCGGCGCTCCCACATAAGGTAAGAGCTTGCTGAGGTATTCGGCGTCCTGATTGCACATCGCTGCTGCCAGTTCGTTCAATTCCCTACCAGCAATGAGAAAGCAACACTTACAAGGGCTCAAGGCAAGTTGAGCAGTGCGATCACTTTCTGAAGCCCACACGATGGCAGGAGAGCAGTTCCCAAGCTACAGTATGCCGAATGGATTGAAGGGTAGCGCAGAAAGAGCGCCTACTGTAGTTGACGAAGCTTGGCCTGCAAAGAAACTCTTTTGTCGAGGATCGGTGGCTGCAGCTGGCCGTCCGGACAAGAAAGTGTCCATGCCTTTGCTCAGGAAACCAGGGCTTTTCATGATGAGAAGCCGAAAGCAAAGGTGGATATTCGCATTCAACTGCTCACGAGCTTGATGACGGCCAACGCAAGCATGATGGACAGGAGACTAGCATTAGCCATATTGATCAGAACATGAAAAACTATCACCGTTATGATTGATTTAGAATCGGTTCTATGCCATTGTGACATTTTGTCACAGTGCTGGTAGAAACAGCGATGCAGAGAAGCACAAACCCCGGCAAACTGGATCTAAAGAGGCAGAGAGTGTTGTGTCTTGTGCGCTGCCGAAAACCCAGCCATCATTTTTCGGAGCACTGACCCTCAGAAATCGGAAACTCACTATAACAATGACACCGCCTGAAAGAATGAAATGCTTAGTTTCTAACCCCACCTTTACAGCCGCGCCTCCAGGGGCGGACTCCGAGCGCTGCATGGCCACCCCCCACCTTGTGCACATCTGGTTTACGACTGCAAATCCTGATAGGGATGCGCAGCATAGTTCTACGGGCAATGACTGGAATGCTACTTCTGCTGCTACTTAATTCTGCTTCTTTTCCTTCTGCTGCTCCAGCTGTTGTTAACCGTATGAGCACGCAAAATTAAAAAGTAGGAAGAGATAAGCTAACTCCCAATTCGTGATCCTGTGTGAAAATTGTCCTCACACAGCCCAGAAACCTCCGCGTGGGGTCCCCGCGAGCAGGTCGCGCACCCCAGCAGCCAAGGTTGGGTGGAAGCCGCTCTCTGAGCCAAACAGCTACGAAAATGTTACAGTATTGCTAATGCCTGGAGATCCTACGATATCTTGCATGCACATACAGAGAAACGGTAGGAGCAACCGCCGCCAACCATGGGGTGCCTACTACTGCTCCTACCTTGCTCCTAGTACCACCGCACAAACAGATCCACAAGAAGATTGAAAGAGTGCTTGCGCAGAAACTGACTTGACCAAATCTTGGCCATCCCACATAATCTGCGATTTCCCGTTTTAAAGGGGGCTGTGTGATCCACAAGCATTGTACGCCTTCTTGAGGCCCTGGCTTGTGACGTGGTTTCCTGCGCAGGTAGATCTCTGCATTGGGGTAATTGCCAACACCAAGGTCTCATCCTAGCACCTTGTCCTGCAAGGTAGGCCACTGTAACAGATATTCTTGGGATAATGGAAAAGAACATGGGAACTACTATAGTATATTGGGGTGATAATGGAACAGAAAATGGCAAATTTTATTTAGGTCCAAATAAAACTGATGTTCGGCCACTAATTCTCAACCAACCAAACTGCCTTTCCATGCACTCCATGATGGCCTCACACGCCACCTTGCTGTTGGGGAAGTCATTTGCGCTCAACTCCTGATCGCGATTTCTGAAGTGCCTGTTGCAGTAACATGGTTCGTGGTAGGGCACTTTTCAGAGAATGGCACCAACAACGGGTCTTCACAAAAAGGATCATGCCAGTGGAAAGCCCACGCTACATAGGTGTTCCTGACATCATGGAGGAATAGGGGCAAGATAGGGGTTGCATATTGGCATGTAGAGTTCAGGGTTAGGTAGAGATGCTGCAGAAGACAAATCCCAGGAAAATGCAACTAGTCACAGGTGAGCATATGAGCAGGTTTGGGGAGATTACGGGGCAGGGAAAAATGCACCTGAAACTGCAATCCATCTCAGCAGGATCTTTGGGTAAAGCCCAGCAAGACAAGACTGTGTTCAGCAATTCGCCAATCTTCCTACCTGTTCGGGCTCACTAGCCTTATGAAACATGCCACTCACTGGCCTTTCACCTTCAACTCAGTGAGACCGACTTTCTGCATGAGGCCGTGGCGGCGTAGTAGAGCCTCACGTTCGTTACCTTTCAAGGGAAGAGCGCGCATGCCAAAGTCCTGCCCTTACGGAGGGCGCCCGCATTCACGACGTAGGATTTCTCTGAAGATTGGCTCGCTGATTCTGGGATGTAGATGGAAGACATGAGGGATGGAAAGGGGCAGTTTATCGGCACATGGCGTTGGCAAATAATAATTTCGCCTAAATAGTGGCCGATGTAGCTGGCTTGATTTGTTGCACCTCATTTGCNNCCCCCCCCCCCCCCCACATTCCCGTACAACATCCCTAGAATGATTCCCAGACAAATCCCTGCATGCCCTATAAGACCATCTCCCCGTTCCACACGTTTTGGAATACTTCGGCCCTGCACGCACCCCTGTTAGCCACACACTTTGCTTGATCCAGCACACCGAATCCCAGACACCCAAGGCCTATACCCTGAATCCAAAACACTAAGACCCAAAACCCATATGCGAGACCCCAAGCTGTAATCCTATATGAGCTATAGTTCAAGACCCAGTATCCCCTAAATGAATCCTATAATAGTCCCCTATATAATCCCCTATGTAACCCCTCTCTGAGGAGTTTAGACCGTAGCTCAAAAGACCTGAATCACAAACCTCAGATCTGACAGACGAAGGTGGATCCCGCCTCTCCCTTCAAGGCCCACTTTCCGTTGTTGGGATCAGCCTGTTGGAAGCAACGGTTTCTCAAGAAGGTCTACACCACTCCTGCTGGAGTTGGCAGTTTAGGGGGCCTAATCTCGACAACTGCCCAAGAATGCATTAGCGAAAGGATTGATATCTGGAGATGGTAGCACATAGAGCGGCAAAGGGTGGGTGGGAATGGAACATTCACGTAATTACAGGCACTGAACATGACTCAAGAAGAACCTTCAACAGCCTGCTCACCCTACAGTTAACCCCTGAATCCTTAAGAACAGGCTTCCTGGTGCTTAAGCAGCGAAGTCTATATCCCAAAAGTACCAAGCGTGCCGTTACAGGTGTGTCTGGGGTCTGCAGAGACGCGGAAACACTGCTACACAAAAATGAAACATAGGTCCCCACGAAGCACAAACGATCGCAACATTTGAATTGGTATAAGGCAAGAATAGTCCTTCCTCAGTACCCTACCCCCAAACTAAACTGGAAGCCCATACAGGCCCCTCTCAGAAAAGGCGTCATCTACATAGGGCACCTCTGGTGGATTCAATTAAGGGCCACCTTAAGGACGATCATACAACTGGTGAAAGATGCAGATTTGGGGTTGGTTAGGGATGCCGATCATTCTTGCTATGGTGGGGTAGAATCCTAAGCCTGGTGCTGAAAAAACCTTGAGCCCTGAACCCGGAGCTGCCAATCCCTAACCATGCCTTGTTGTAGGACTGCGTGTTCTTGACTTGCCTCAGGTCTTTGCAGTTTAGACCATTCTTTGGTTCCTTGAGCTGAGACCCTTTTGATTGAGAGTTCAGGTTGGATTTAGGGCCAAAATGCACCCATGTTCGGAAGACTCGCTAAATACACGCACTGAGACCGCATTGCAAAACCCCTGTGCCATGTATGGATAAGCCCCACAGCACAATCCTGCTAGCTCGTCTCGTAAACCGCAATTTCAAGGACCACAGGCTCGCTAGCGGTACACCTCGGGGCCCTGGTGCGGGTGCCTGCGCGTGGTCTGAACAGAAGCTGAATGCCTCCAGGGGTCTTTCGCAAGTATTCATTGGCCGTGGAAGCCTTGCCACTGATGGCATTTGGCTTACCTGGGATGCCAGCGTGACATCATCGCAAACGGTCTCTAAGCCGTCATTATTATACCCCTCCTCATTGCTTTGGTGGACCATCATGCAGGCACATCCAATTGTGATGTCATCTACCGGCCGCCCAGGCACCAGCCGGAAGCGCTGCATTTTGGAAGTTGTTGCCTGAATACTCGCGCTGCATGAAGCAGAAGTGCAACAGGCAGGCTCCAAACACAATAAGCGTAGGTGCACTGCAGTAGTCTCTATATATCACCGCCTTGTTCTACTGATAGACGGCAAACAGGCTCTTTTCTTCATCACTTTGTCCAATTGGCATCTTCTAAGTCTGGCACGTTGTGCTTGCTTGCTGATGAAGACATCAGGTTGTCCATCAATCCTTGGGCTTCTTGGTCACAGGCAGGACGCGTGCGCAGAATTCGGATTTCTAGGGCCTTATGTTGCAGAAAAGGATCCACAGAGTGATCCGTGATTCCCCGCGAACAATGACCACCTAGTGAGGGTGCTGCAAGTGTTGAGCGAGGCTGCATGCAGGCGCAAGGAATGCATGCGCAGTGAGCTGACTAAAATGCCACGGGACTTCTGATGCATCCATGGTATCAAGCAACCCTGGGCACGACTCCTGGCCTCGTGGTACTCTTCATCATTTAGCTTGGTGTCCTTTGAAGCAGCTGGCGCGCAAGTAAAGGCGTCATACAGCTTGCACGATGATAAGGACTCCGAAATATTCCAAATCTATGCTTGTGCAAGAACGTCCAGACGTCTGGACTTAGCAGCCAAAGTGCAGAGGTGAAAAGGTTCACAGTGCCAGCAGCTCCATCTGCGCTGTACTCCTCCTCAGATGGGAGGAACCAGAAGAAGCTATCCCTGTAATTCAATAATTGCGACATGTCCGGAAATTGATCGCTCTGCGAGCCGAGTATCGTAAGTCAGCACGTTGCCCATACGCATCAGTGCCTTGCGTAGCAGCAAGCTCTTGACTGCTGCACACACCTTTAATTACAGAATATGCTGTCACAATCAAGCTGCAATGCGCGGCGGCTGGCCGTCAATTCCCTGATAGAACCTGACAGGAACGAAGGGCAATGATATTGTTCCCCCGTATGAGGGCTTTGCATGATCCATGCACATAGGCATAAACACATAATTATGCCATGCGCGTTTGGCCGAGGATTTGTTGCCTATGTTTCACTTCCACATGCACTGCAGATATGCATATATATCTATATAGTGTTGCATGGTTTCGGTAAAGGGAGAGGGTGAAAACATGTGAAAACGCTCTTCTTTTCTCTTTTACAGCAGAAAAACGTGGGGTGTGGGGGGGGGGTAGGCCGGTATTCCGACTGCGTTTCATGGAGGTCCCGACCTCCGAGGCAGCCGTCTCAGCCGACTCCCACCCCTTCGCCAGGCTCCCCCCAGGAGGTTTTTCAAAAATCCCGAGCATGCTCCTCAGAACCCACCCTAAGCCGGGTCCCAAAACCCCTAGGTGGAGCATGGTGATCAGCTTCTTGCGCCGATTGATTTCTTACGTAGCAACTGAGAACAGCAAAGCTGCTGACTCCCGGCAACCTAGCTTGGACTAATCTTGTTGCGCCTTTTGGTCTCGTGGCAGCCGCTGAAAACCCTCAAGGTTTAGGGTTTAGGCTTTCGCGATTTCTCCGCCTATGGGTCGGCAGACTGAGCCGAAGGCTCTTAAGTCCGGCCCGGCCGTCGTGGTCCAGTGCGGATGCACGCCTAGCTAAGCTATGTTTATACGGGGTGACGCATGCCGCCGACCCCGTCCCTTTGAAGCCCTGGAGGCGTGTTTTAGGGGGTCAGAAATTAAGCTGATTTTTGGACGTGTTTTTGAGATTTCTCCCCACGCTACGGAGTGTTTTGGGCATGTTTTTTAAGGCGAGCATCAGCACAATTGGGCCTTCGTTGCTCACTTTTGGCCACCTCAACATACCTAGAGTTTTGGAGGGGTCTTGAAGCGTCACATGTATGGTGTCAAGAAGGAAATTGGGGGCCCAAACAGGCCCCATGATGCTCATGATGCTGGCTCTTGGGGGGCTGCAGGGCGCTTAAAATGCGCTATAAACCCCAACAAAACGCTCAAAATACACACTGTGGGCAGTGCTTGTGGCTGTAAATACCAGTGTTGGTAGGATCTGCACTGCAGGACAAGCATGAGACAGGTTTGGCGTGCATTGACCAGGCCAAACCGTATAAAATGCGCATGTTGCATGGTTTTTGGGGTGTGTCGTGCCCATATTTCCAGAACTTTTGCGGCTCCTAAGCTTGTCCAATGCGTGAAATGTGGCTGCTATTGGCAGCTGATTTGCTCAAACATGCATTTGCGGGCTAGAACGCGGTCCGCTTGCACAGAGAGCCATGTCTTAAGTCATCTTTGATGGCTTTCCTTGGGTTTTTGACGCCTCCTTGTCCCAATCAAGCCAAAATGGGGCCCAATTGTGCAGCTGATGTTCGCGCCTCGTACAGGAACATCATCAGCACAATTGGGACCCCATTTTGGGCCGCTTCCAGTTAAACTAGAGAGAACAGGGTCTGCAAAACCTAATTACCTCCCAGGTAACAAGAACATAACTTTTTCGTGCACTTCTCTCAATCAGGAGTATCAGCAGGGCTGTGGTGGGCTTGGCTTTCACTTGATAGCTGGGTGGGCAAGGAGGGCAACGGCCAGGCCGGCACCTGCCGCCAGGGACTAAGTATCTATCTATATATATGTATATAATGTACATGTAGATGCGTACATATGCAGCCGTCTCTCAGCCTGCTGAACGAACCCCTGCAGCTGCTACATGTTCCCGGACATAGTCGACAGATGGTTCAACCAAGTCAACTTCCAACTCCACCAATCAGTCAAGAACATCAGCCACGTCCAACAAAGGTCAAGTTGCTGCTTTTTGTTGGTACTTGGTGTTGTGTCCTGGCAGTTGCATGCATGGGGCTCTGAAGAAGTTTCTGACGCACGTGGGCGCTATCTCTGATTGAGGTCGTGCAAGCGCCAGTTCGTGCAACTCCTAACTCAATTGGCAATCTACTGCGCCATCAAATATTCGAAGTGCCTAGCAAGCAACCGCCAGTGCGTGCAGGCTGTGTTGCAAGTTTATCCCGCGGTCCGGATCAATGGTCCAGCAGATGACGCAAGCCTCAGACAGATTGGAGGGGCTAGTAGATTAGGCAGCCGCTGAACTTCCCAGGCACGGATACTGCAAAGTCTCTGTCAAATATGCACCTACAAAGCTTGCCAAAGAGCGACATGTAGCAGTAGCAACTTCGACCCCAACCATCAACCTAAAGCCCAAACTTCAACCCTAGCCCCCCAAACCCCCTGAGCCTGAACCCCCAAGCCCAAAAACCCTAAACCCTCATAAACTTAATTATCCTGTGTTGCTAGGAGCTGGGTTCGGCTGCAAATCTGGTGGGTCGTCCCCAGTCCACCGCATTCGCAGGGACAGCGTGAAGGGGACCTGTTCGGATGTTTGTCATTGACATGTATCGGTGCCTGTCAAGGAGTTACAGGGGCTCTACGGGTATGCACTGGGGTATGCTACGTAGGTTCTAGGCCTTTCAAAACTGGGGTCCCCTTGGCGTCCCATTGCTATGTGAATTGGGGGTTAAAGAGTCGGACCACATCGCGTCCAGCATGCCAGCAACGTTGGACTCTTGCTACAGGAACAGCAGGCTGACATTGGTGTACCTATAATAGCCCTTAGAGAATGCTCAGCCGCTGGCAGCCAGTGGGGGACGCCCCCTCCCTAAACATCCTGAAGGCCTCCTTTTGTCAATCCTCACCTCACGTTGCTAGATACCAGGAAAAGCAGGCCTGAGTTGGAGCTTCGATCTCGAAGGTGCGGGGACCTCAATCTGACCATACAATGAGAAAACAAGTCCCTCCTTCTTCTTATTCTTTGCAGGTTATTTGCCTCCTGGGAAAGTTGTACAGAATCCCTGCACGCTAAAGCCCTTCGCCCAACCCTAAACCACTACATTTCAAATCCAAAGCCGCAAACCCTAGACCCTAAACCCAAATCTTAAACCGGTCTAGACTAGCCGTGGCATGGAGCTACCATCGACAAGCTGTATGTTCGTTCTTCACCAGCTATGGGGCGTTAAACAGGAAGGGGAGAACGGAAACTGCTATTTACGGCTTAGGAATAAATGCCCCAGCAATACTGGAGAATCAATCTGAAACCATGCAACATGAAAAGCAAACCGTGATTATACGCAGGTTTATAGGGACCAGGGTTTTCCAAAATTAGGGTCTCATTTTGAAGATCTAAATGATCAGGCCCCTGTTTGGGAAGCTACCGTATAATTTCAGTATTGCACTTTGGGTTTTTAAGGCATACTAACCTTGTGATCAAAAGCTTGATACTAAGCAGATGCCCTGATCTGAGGACAACTTGCAGTCCGGCATACATGACACATGGCATTGATGAACCGCCAGGTACTGCAAGTCTCTACAAGTTCCCAACGTTGAGGCACAACTTTGTGAAACTACCTGATAATGCAGGAGCCTACACACCACGGCAGCCGTCATGCCAGCTGAGGCGCTGCGATACGCTGTGTCACCGCCGCTGTCACAAGCTGCAGGTGCCTGCCGCATGAACACTTTGATGGATTTCGATACCATAAAGCTGTTGGATGTCTCTGTCCAAGCATTTGGCCAAGCCCTAAGCCTAAGCCATCGCTTGCACTATTGCCAAGCAAGCTGTATTCCCCTGGGTTGATAAGCAAAGCGATTGTGCAATCCGGGAGCATTCCTTGTCATCCTCCTCAGCCGCTTCCTGGAAGTCTCAACAAATGATTATAGCATATTAAAACGATTGATGATGCTGCTTGCACCATATCGCTCCCTGCTGCTGCTGCTGCTGCTGCTACGACTGCTGTTGCTGGTGCTGCTGTTGCCGCTGTTGCGGCGACTGCTACAGTGCTACATGCCTCCTTCTGCTCTTTCTGCTGCTACTTCTACGCCTAAGATGACGACTACTGCTGCTACGGCGATGTCGACTATGGTGGAAACGACCCCGACCCCCGACCTTGACTCCAATAAGTATTATGATGACTACCGTTATGGCTGCTTCTTTTGCAAACCTCATTCCTGCTTGTTTCCTGTTGCTCTTGAATCGCAACACCGATGATCTTTGCACGCTCCAAGAAGCTATTCCAGGCAACACGCAGCGACTCTAAACCTTAAGCCGCAAGCCCTGTCCTCCGAGTCAGATTCAGGATCGGCTTTCTCATCTGCAGCAACATCATCCTCGAGCTGTCCGTCCTTTGTGGTCCAGAGGCAGAGAGTGATGCGTTTCATGCAAACACTCACCCAACAAAAATGAACACATGAAGAGGCCAAAACCTGCTGCCTGGCATCTTCCAAATTTGCCTCGCCGCTCTCGCTCGTGTCATCGTAAGTGAGATCTCGCCGCATCATGCCGCTGCGGGCAGCACTGGACTCCTGGGACAGACTTAGGGGCTTGAGCGGGTTACATTTGCTCTCAGGGCTGTACGCAGGTTGTACGCACCGTGTGAAACCACGCGCGTGAGCTCACGTCACAGAGGGCTGGCTCCTCTCGTGTCACTGCCCCGGACGCAGAGAGGGAGACCTTCACCTCGACGCTCCGAAAACAAAGCTGTGCAAGGGTGCCTTTTGTAATCTCAGCTTAAGCGTCACTTGCCTTGCACTGCAACTGGGCCTTGGAGGATGACCATCATTATGCTTCGCGTTATTTGCGCGCCATTCCTAGTTACGAGTCTAGTGAAAATACGTACTTCTTGCCAAAGGGGAGCAGTCGTGCCATGACTACGCACTTTTGCCTTCTTGCGCCCAAGCACCTCTGGTGACAGGCGGTGCTGCGCAGATCCGGGGCCTTCAATGGTCACTCTGACTGCTTTGAAGACCGTGGCTGCATCTAGCTGGGGATGCTGTTCGGTGAGAGGATTCGAGAGACATCCAGTGCTTGACATGGCTTAGAAGCATGTGCAGCAAGCCGCAGCTAAGTCTGTCTATCCACTCGATCTAGACTCGCTCGCCGCCTCGTTTTGCCGGAGTCTCATGGGCACCTGGAAGTGTCAGGCATTGCAAGGTGACATGCAGTTGCTTCAACACTTCAAAGTGTATGCGGGCCGCGCCTAGGCGTGCAAAGCAGGTGACAAATAGGATGAGGATGGTAAGCGAGCCATTCGCACCTCGAAATCTTTAAGGCTTCAAGAATGCAAGTTTGGCTCGCCTGCTTCTCTATGAGGCTTGTGGATGAGGCTGGGGGGTTGGAACTTTGGAGCACTTTTCATGCTCCTATATATATCGCGGGAGCCATGTCTCAAGGCATCACTTTGGCATTAGGACACATTCCGAATGTCCACAGTTGCCAGAGAACAGAAGCAGAATCCTTTGCCTGCAGGCATAGCTTTCATGCTGCGCTGCCGCTTCGCGAAGCCAGTGTGAATGTCCGGACGGCCAAGTAGAGAAGAAATCCCATTGGCCCAAATAGCAACGTTAGGATGAGGCATGGTACGACAAAGTAATGCGGCACCTTGTTCTGCTGGCTGTCCAACACCTCACCAAGCCCCACCAGGGGATCAAAGACGCAGTAGTGTAACCAACCTGCGAAAACGCCATCCGGATTCTGGAAAGCCGTGACGATACCGCTTAGGCTCCCAAAGTCCACAGCTGGGGCATCTGGCGGGGGATGCGTAAGCAGGAAGGTCACAACAATCACATAGAGCACCGCATTGATGACAGGAGCAATAAGCGCGGCTGATTTTGTGTACTCCCAACCAGGGGCGAAAATCAACAACAGCCAAGTCAACAAGCTCAGGTTCGACAACGGGAAGAGGTCCGAAGAGCTTTTGCCAAATGCGACAAATGCCTCTTGCTGAGCTACGGCTGGAGGAAGTGCAGCCTGGAAAGTAGCCCCAGCTGTGGCCAGGGCAAAAACTGCATCAGCCTTTGGTGCCCCCTTTTTTGGTGGAGCGACAAAGCTGGTCACAGACATGCCCTTCATGCACAGCAAAGCTGCCACTAATGCACAAAGGATCGTTGTACGGCGCCGCTGCAAACCACCTCCATTCTCCGAGCGACTCATGGCGGAAAGAGACAAACCCCACAACTCTAAATGCTGCACTTCTAGGATCTTGGTCGCTCTTAGGCAACCCTCTGTTGAGAGCAATTGGCCAAACAACCTCCTAGGATGCTGCACCATGCAAACGACATTCTGAGCCAGCGTGCGATCGACTCGGTGGAGCTTTCAAATTGCTTGCTTTCGCTCTGCTCTGTGCGGCCAAGCGGCGCATTGAGTGTAGACGAGCCCCTGCGCAACAACTGCACGAACTTGCGACAACATGCAGCGCCACCAGACCTAGATTGACATTTGATACTCTCAAAGCTGCTTCCGTGATCCGGCCTCTTGCGATACTCTGTGCAATATGGAGAATGCGACGCGAAAAGGCGGACTGCCTCCTTAGCAGGCAGCTATAGCATGCATCACGCGTTCCAAGAATATCAGACTCTCCATGGGGGAATCCTGCATAGGCATTGTCTAGCAGGAGTAGCTTGGGTGCCTGACAGCCACGCCTACAACATGACATGAATGAAGTACTGCGCTTGTCAGGTCCCCTAGCCTTCGCATACAAGATCCTGGTCGGAATGCGAGCTGCAGGAATGACGCCGCGCTCCGATAAATTACTATAAATGACTGTGTCCAAGCACGACGGCCCCCAAAAAGGGTCCACATGCTCATATTGGGATTCTATGGGTACCATTCGGAATTTAGATTTAGGTTGTTTGAGGAATGATGGGGTCCCTAAGAAATTCCCCACATAGCTTCCCTAAACAGGGGGATCCCAATATAGACCCCAATATACTATTATTCCAAAAGGTACCTCTAATTGGGGAAACTCCCCACATGCCAAGGCGCTCTTTGAGAGAACGGCCCGCCCCGCTGCTTCGCTGCTGGACTGCGCAGACGAAGCCCGACCCCAAGCATCGGAGCCGAGATGCTGAAACGTGTGAGCTATAGTCTAAACTCCTGGCATCCCCCTTAATGATGGAGAATCAAATGGAAAAGAACATGGAAAATGAAATGGAAACTGGGATTATAAAGGGGATTATAGGGGTTATAGTCTAAACTCCTAGTATCCCCCTTAATACCTTGGAGAGGAGGCCTCATGTTATATAATCCCCTATAAAATCCCCTTTAAGGAGTTTGGACTGTAGTACATGCGGTGGGTTTCGGAGTTTGGGGCTTGCCGTAAAGGGGACATGATGAAGTAAGAGGCGCCGCAAAGGATACAGTAGTTCAGATGGACTAAAGAGCCATGCTCTACTCACTACTAGCAGTCATACGATCGTTGTGATTTTCCAGAGCGCAGCCTCAGACTGTACCGGCACAGCAGAACTTCTGGGCTGTTGTAGGATAAGCCTGCAAGGAAAGGACCACATTCGTGGCCCATACGGCCGACAACGCTCCAAAAACGACTTACTGGCGTAAGCGACTCAGCCACAGCATGCAGAATCTCAGACATCGTTTAGACTTTAGGACTCTCTTTTCCTGTAGCTTTGAACTGCAACTATAGACCCTTAAAAACTCGGGGAGTTCGGCCAAATGGTCCTGCCTCTGCGTAATATGACTAAGGTAGCGAAATTGCGGGTCCCTGAATGCTAAGTGACTGGAGGACTCTAGAAGGAGGACTGCGTACTGTACCTTTTGGGAAGGTATAGTTTAGGAAGACACCAGTTATCATAAATCATTGTCGGAGTGTCACAAAAGCAAGGGGCAGCGCAGTTGTCTCCTCCTCTGCACCGCAGAGGTGGGAATGGCTGGAGCAGCCTAGCGTTACGAACGCTCGTACAAACACTTCAATGGATTTTAACAACCATTTGGTCCTTTACATGGCTCCAGCATTCAGGATACCAACTTGAGAAAGCTTCTAGTGGTCTCAGGTTCTTGCAAAGATCGACCTTCCACACGCTTGACATCTCCTGCCACGATGTGAATCAAACTACAGCCTCCATTCGAGGCGCGGAACTTGGGACCTCAGCCGGCCAATGCATTTCCGCTCACTCCTGCCATAAATGAAGGTGTCCATGCTTGCTGCAAGACTTGCTTGTAAGGTCTTCATTAAGGCAAATATCACATCACTTGCAACATCTGAGGCCCTCGCCACTGGCCCAGAGGGTGCCAGGCCTAGCAACTGGCAGGTACTGATTCGAGTTCAGTACACATGCACTACGTAGGTCATGTCATTCCCCGTGCTCGCAAGAGCTTCTGCCCTCAACTCTGCGCGGATGCAATCATTGCATCGATCGAACAGAGCATACCCTGGCACGTTTACCGAGACGCCCGCGAAGGGTTCGCCCATAGCCTGCCACGCCTTGGCTGCGGAGATGGTTTGGATTTCGGGGGGGAGGCCTAAGGTGCACGAATTAATGACAGATGAGGCAAAATTTCTTCAAACTGAAAGCCATAGGCTCCAATTGGAAAGTTGTCATTTCTGTCATGACTTGACGCTCAGCTAAGCCCGGTGCAAGGCGCTGTGGCGGAAACCACTGGCTGCTGAGGTCTGCAAGGAGGAGGGATGAATTACTGTGGCAGGAATGGGTTATAGAAGGTGACAGAGGGGGCTGTATAGGCACTACTTGAGGACTCAATGCCTGGATATGGCGCCAAGCATTGGAGTCTAAGCCGGACCTTCTCAATCCCCAATTTGCTCTTCGCGTGTTGAATGACAGTGACACTTGGGGTCTTGTGCTACATGGTAGTTTCCCTAAATAAGGGGACCCCAATATAGACCCCAAAATACTATAGTCCTCATTATCGGGAACCCCAAAAAGTACATAAAGTACCCATAATTTTGGGAATCCTCCACATGATTCTTGAACAGGGGCGAAGTACGAGGAGGCAGCGCTAGTCTTCTGGGAAGCTGTGCGACAGTGTGAGCATTTTTCAAAACCAGGGCTCTGCTATGAAATGGCAAAGAAACAAGTACTTCAAGAAACTCCACCAAAAGGTACACCTCGTTTTTTGGAACCCACCCCCCTATATTATCCCGAATTAAGAGCTTAGACCTCTTTCAGTGAAACTGCACGAGAGCCTCGCTGACCCCGGTGCGGCACCTGGGTGAGATCTTAGCTTCCTATGAACATGGTTACTTTACTTTTTAGGGTGTATGGCCTAGGATTATGTGGGGGATATGTAGGATACAGGGATGCTATCACAACAGTCAAAACAACATTTCGTAATGTGAAGCTCGGATGGAGAAGAAATTGGAAAACTGAATTAATGCAACCTTCACTTAACAGAAGATGAACTGGAAAACCCAATGGAACATAGAATGGATACTACTAGTTAGGACGGACTCCTTTAAAGGGGATTATGAGGCTAAGGGAGGAAGGTAATCTAGGGGTCTTTAGAGGGTCTGGCCCTGTTGGGGTACGCGAATATGAAGGTTAAGCTTCAGGTTGAGAGTTTCAGCCAGCTACATCAAACGCCATTAGGAATCAGGGAATTGCGTGCAGATTGCAGCTACTAGTGCTATTTAGTAGGCCATGTTAGATGAATGTTTATGATCTGTGTGAATTGATTCAACTAACCGGACCAGTGTCTACGCATAGGCTCCCATCTCCCTAGGATCCCACTGAGGGCACCGCAATTTTGAGGAACCTTGATATGGGTAGCCATCAAAATTACGGCTTGTCTTCTTGATATCTATAATGCTGCTCTGAACGCATCACCATACAGTCTGCGGGTAATGAAGGCGAATCTTGACAACCCTCCAATATACTGTATCTTAGTTTCCATTTTCTTTTCCATTATCCCTATATTATCCCAATATTACCCCAATATACACATCCAGTCATCGGAAATGCCCCAGCCTGGGGCTGCCATCGCAATCTTTAGCAGACCGCCTGCCCAGCCACGCACAATGTCATCGAGATGCGAACAGACAAAGGCGAGCAATCAGCTGGAGTTCAGAATTCGCGCTGATATCGCAGAGCAGGAACAAGCAGGCCTGCCGCGTGTGAAGTCTCAGATGGCCATATGGCCGTCCTCCTACATGCTAGAAGCTGCGAGCCACGAGGCGACCATTTTCGTACAATTCGGCAGTGTAGCCTTTGTCCAGAGAATTCATGCAGGACACGAGGATGTTTGCACACTTTCGTCCACTTTTCAAAGCTCGTTCGCTGTTGACCCTCATGGCGAGCAAGCGCTCTTGGACAAGCCCCAACTGCTCAAAGATCTGGAGAACACATGTTTCACAGCCAATTTCGAAGGTGCGCAGAACACCAACAACAAACAAAGAAGGTTGATAGAAACAGCAGGTAGCAACTGACTCGGTTGCGTCTCAAAGCATGAAGGCGAGGTCGGGCTCGGGAGCTTGCTTGACAGGCCTTCAACATCAGCCCTGATTACTGAAATGCTGCGCACCCAACACTAGGTGCCCGCTGCATTCTTATGAAGCTTGAAGGCACGCGAATGCAAGAGCTTGTGTTGGCACAAGCGGCGCGTGTCGCTCCCAGCAACAAAGACTGTCCTTCTAAAAGAGACAACTTTGCAACCACCAGTGGGTCGGCCAATCTAAGCGAGTATATGTTTGTTCATTAACCTTGCTTTGCCATCCGCTGTTGATGAAGAGGGGTGCCAGTCTGCTGTAAGATTGCGAAATGCTTTCCGACATCAGGCTCGTTCTCAATTGCACTGAATCGCATATGTTGAGGACAGCATAAGAATCCATGGCCTTTGCAGCAGCTTGGAGAGCGAGCTACAGCTGATTCACCGTTGCAAAGAACCATCAAAGTTGATGTGGCCGGTTTTTCAATCCCAGGAGAGCAAATCGCAAAACACAGCAGCTCCTATATATCCCTATAAGCCCCCACATAATGCCAGTTTTCATTTCATGTTCCATTGTCTTTCCATTTGAGTCTCCATAAATGCGGGGTAATATCCCTATATACCCCTTTAAAGGGACCTAGGGGGATTCCATTTCATTTTCCATTTTCTTGCCCATTTGATTTTCCATTATCGGGGTAATACCCTACGGGAATAATAAGGCCAGCCATGGTCACCAATTTCAGCCCTCAGGGACCCTTTTGCAGCTGCACCGCTATGGGCGATTCCACGCGCTCAGCGTTGCCTGAGAGTCCTTCCGGCCAGTGCCCCCCAAGACCCACTCAGCTGTGACAAATCCCCATCGTGGGAGGCTTTGACCATCTTCAACCTCAGCCTCAACCCCCCCAAAAGGGATGCAGTCCTCGTAGAATCTGAAGCAATGCTTGCCGCTCTGCCTTAGTGCTCGGGGTAGTTGCATGAGCGTCTCAAGACAAAATCACAGCTTATCGGAGCAAGGCCCCCCATACCGTCCCACAACGAAGGAAGCCTGATTGCAGGAACCCCCAAAAAGGATGCTGGATTCCGACCAGTTCCCATGTTACTACAAGACCAGCAGCAGAGGCGCAAACATGTGAAGAACGGTCGTGCCCAGCAAATACGGGCATCAGCCTGACGTATGTCATGTGCTGCTTCCTTCAAAGGTTGGCACCTGAAAGCTTTTGCCTCCGAGGCCGTTGGGCCTCATTTCCATCTCCTTGGCCAACCTTGGACTGCAAATGTGAGGGGCTGATCACGGATCGTGGCTTCTTTTGCTGGGACTATAGTGACTATACCACTTGTATCAGAGTGGGCTCTGAGGTTCTAGATGCAGCGTAGTGGACCTCGAAAATAAGAACATGGTGGTTTCTCAAAATAGGAACTCCCAAACGAAAGATGTTCACATCGTTTAAATCCGTATTGGAGCTCGCGCAAGAAGCTTTTGGTTTCAGAAATCGCAAATTTAGCCCTTCCACGCCTGGCATTAAAGTGGCACAAACATCTGATGTGGTTCCTACAGTACAGTAGTAATGATACCAGGAGTGAAAGAACACACAAGGTAAACAATGCAGCCTGAGCATGTGGTGTCTTGTGCCGCCAGTAGTCAAAGCGCCGAAGCATGTCATGTCTAAGCCCGAGAATCGTAGAACAACCTAGGAAACCATAGCAACAACGAAGACCCTAACGCTCGCGCTAGAACATGAAAACCGTGGCAACAGCACTGCAGAGGCATGTCAATCCTAAATCTATAGACCCTAGACCTGATCCCCTGGACCCCGAACACCAACCCCTGAAGCCCCTGAACCCTCCTTAACTCTGAGTTCAAAGGCCAGTCGTCCTCGACGTTTCGCTTTATGCAGGGCCTCGCGAACAGCTTTTGTGGTCTCTTGCAATAGGCCATGTATCCTGGGGTCATACAGGGCAGTATGTAGGGCTCATCAGCGACTGGCTTAGTGCTTGTGGGTGTCGTTGTCTCCTGGGAAGTTCGCAAACCCTGTAGAACACACGGAAGGAATATGGAGACGCCCGCCAAATCCGCCAAGTTGCACAACTCATAGGCTGCAGTGTCACCCTATGACCCAACACTTCCCGATGCAAGTTCCATATGCCACCTGTACTGGAGAATCTCTTTTGGGTGCAGCACTTGGGGTTTCTCGTATTCAAGGGTCTCTTCCTGCCTTTTCGGGTCAATTGGAAAGCAGCAAACAATCTCCGCGCCTGCTCAGCCCAGGCCGCCACTGCCGATGCCATAAGCTCCTGCCGTTCTAAATGACGGCTTGCAAACATTGGGGGGGATGTTTGGTCTTAAACGAAGAACTCTGTTGTAACATGACTGGGCTCCCTTTTAAATGGCAAAATCAGATGTTGTTGTTACTGGAGGCCATTGATTCTTGGGAAACCTCAACCCAGCAGCAAGACAGCATCAGCACATCCTTATCACGGGCATTCCATACTGAAGGCCTTCAGACAAGCGTGCCTGCTATTTGTTGACGTCCCAGATCCCAACATCAAACTGCTGATCCTCAAGCCCACCACCCCAAACCCCGAATTGTGCATTAGACTCAGACCTGGCTATTGCTGTCCACAAAGATGTGTTCTGGCTGCCCCTGAAAGACTTAGATGCGCCCGCTTGAAGATCCTCAATGTGTTTCGGTTTCGGGGCCCTAAGAGCGTGCAGACCAGGGGGGCCTCGAAAAGGGGGATGCCAACATGCGCCACCAAATTTAGCGGGGCATTGATGCTGCAAATGAAGACTGACTGCAAGAACCCAAAAGGCAATAGAATCCCTTATATATGGAACCGTACAAACAGTAAAATGTAATCCCAGCTCTGGATGAAAGAAGCACCCCAAACTTAAAACGTAGAGTTTGTTGGCACGCAAACATCTCTGCAAGATCGAGCCTCGGCCTGGATGGCCACCAGCCCTGGTGCACAGAAGCAAGAGACGTATTTTACGAAACGCCAGTGCTATCCATAAGAATAATGATAATATAATATACTTATAATAATAGACCACAGGGTATTACCTTGTAAAAGAAAAAACGTAATGTTTCTCTGTCGAGAACAGAATTACGTTCAAGCAATGGATACCCTTTCTTTGGGTATTTCAAAACAGCCCAGTCCCACCCCCAAAAGAGGGTTAGCTACAGGCTTTGTCCGAACACACATTACATCTACTGTTGGAAAAGAAGTGATGGAATTTGCCCAGACATCCCAACCTTCTAATACTGCTGTCGAAAGTCCATTCCCTTATGTTCGCTTCTCCTTAAGCCTCTTGTTCCCCCTGCTGATCATGTTCTGAAGCAGCTCAAACTTGAGAGCTTTCAAGTAAACACTGCTTTGGGAGCTGGACTTTGAAAAAGTTTTTCTGGGACAGGGTGCCCAAGGGACACCGTGCACTGTGTGTGATACTCAGAAATTATGGGTCCCTGCTAAGAATTCCTTGCACATTGAACATGAACAGCAACTTGCTGGCCCCAGTTGCCTGTGGAAGTCCGAGAGGAAAGGCCTCAGCTCGGTTTCGGCTTGTCCTAGAGCTGTCAATCTTGATTCTGCCTTTGGACCATGGCTGCTTCTCAGCGCTACGTACTACTGCATGCAAATCCATGGCACTGGTGCCTCTGTGACTGCTCTCACGTGAGCTCATGTCCAGTATGTCTACTGACCCCTGTGCTGACAAACCTGGCTATTGGATGGTAGAAATTGAAGGCATAGTCATAGGGTATCATGGCTGCATTTAGACTGGAAAGTTGTTGTGTGGTTGTGGTGATCGTGATCGTTGTCGTGGTGGTCGTGGTGGTCATGGTGGTCGTGGTGGTCATGGCGCCAGATGCTGCTGATGCTGCTGCTGCTGTTGATGTTGCTGTTGCTGTTGCTGCTGCTGCTGCTGCTGCTGCTGCTCAGTGGCAGCTGTTGCTACCAATACTGCTACCGCTACGACTGCCATAGCAGTGATTGTACAGCAATAGCAGCACGACCGCTACTACCAACACCGACGTTCTTTCTTCCTGAAAAACAGCAGCACGAGCTGGGTAGCGGCACGTGCAGAAGGAAGCCAGCTTCCAGCTGACCCGAAGAAGCAGGCAGTTGAGCTGGCCCCAAGACCTCAAACTCTTGCATAATTATGCTGCGTAGGGTCTTTCTGGATTTCTACTGGGATGACATCAGATTTTTCCAAACTTCCAGAAGACTATAATCACACTAAGACATGGCCGTGGTTTATGGTGAATCGATCCCTGTACCAGGATGCACATGGCTTAGCCCGAAAAAATGGCAGCATTGTCCAGTCACTGGGCCAATGTGGGATGCTATGAAAGACGACCTCTCAAAAGTCCAAGGACCCAGCTGAAAGAGTCTTCCAGCTCAGATGTCCGCAATGCCTCCTCCACACCCTGGGCCGCAATCTGTCCGCACGTGCCCCTGTTGCCACTGGCCATGGCTAGATTCTGTTTATCGAGTAGTTTCAGCGATGCATGCACTCACACAGTGAGAATCTTACCAGTAAAACGAGCATTGTGTTGAGACTCCCAGAATCAATTGCGCGTGCCTGGCCGCCTGCCGCGATGGCAGCCAATCGCCTGTGGGCAGCCTGAGGCAATGTCCCTACCCACTTTATTGGTCCATCTAGACCAAACTACTGATTCATCTGGACCTGGAGATCGTGGATGAAACTCTTGCACATGCTGTATATGTCCCTATGCACATCAAATATGTCCAGAAGCATATACTGATACGGCGGGCAGCTGCACTGATGGCAACCTCAGACCATGGCCGATCGAATGCGGCGGAACGCAGCCGTGCAGAGGTCCGTCGCCGCGTCAACCTTTCAGCGGGCCGGACCCACTGCCACTATGCTACTATTGCACTCATTGTTGTCATCACTTAATATCACCTATCCTGCTGTCCTGCAGCTGCTGCTGCTAAGAGTACTGTTCACTGTGGTGCGACTGGTGGTGGTGGTTTGGGGGGGGGTGCTGCATTGCATGTTTCGCAGTTCTGACAGCAAATGTTGGCTGTAGTCACTGTTGTCGTCGATAGCGAGGATCTCTTAATACTGTGCGTATTGTCAGTCCTCCACTAAATTTATCACCACGTCGCGAATCACAATACTCTGTCACTGCGACTGTTTGGAGTTCGGCACAGACCGAGGAAATTCAAGAATTATCCCATCACTCTCTTGGCCATGTGAGGCATCTCATTGTGCCAATTTCTTTCCAGGGTCACTGGTCTCGTTCTTCTCAATCATGCTATCGTATACTGCTGCTGGTCCGGATTGCTTAAAATAGTCCCATTCCTGGGAAATGTGCTAAGTTTCTGGGCTACGGCCTAAACCCTAAACCCTAAATCCCTAAGATGCAGAATTTAGCTTATCAGCTACAACACTGCATGATGCTAAGAACACTCCACGCGTGCGGCCTCGAACATGAAGTCCATCAAAATGACTGCAGGGTCTGCCTGGCGGACCTGACAACTTCTACGCTCCCTTTGCCAAGGTTATATTGAGATAATATTGGGCTATATTGGGATAATGGAAAATAAGTTGGAAACTACTGCAGTACATTTGGGTAATGTTGGGCTATGTTGGGCTATATTGAGATAATGGAAGATAAGATGGAAACCCCTGCCATGATGAATGTTCTCGCATAATTGCCAAATTCAAAAAGGCAGAGTCATGGGGCACTCCTGGCCGAGTGAGGCAGACTGGGGCATAGAGGAAAGATCTGCCATACAAGTTCGAATTGAGCTCAGGCCCTCTACATGACTTACCATGTGCCTAATGAGCCCGATCTACAGGCGATGAAAAGGAAGCTTTCATCAAGAGCACATGTCCAGTATTGCGGTGTCGCCATCATTCACATTTTGACGGGCTTTAGGATGGTTGCTCTGCAGTTGAAGTAAAGTCCCAACCTAGATAAGGAAACCCAAATTTTGTCTCGTGCCCGTGTGCCAGGCCCTGGCACGATCCGATCCAGCGTCCATGGTCTTTCCGGGGAGGTTGAGGAGTGTGACCTCAGCTAACCCTGAGAAAAAAATCTCAAAATTGAGGGCCCCCGAAAATGAGAGGATCCCGGCCGTGTCTCGGACTGTAGTGTCCACCACTTACACTCCACTTTAGACATGTAATGCTAGGTGTAAGAGCCCCAGACCAGGCAACCCTACTTCTGTCAGCTCCTCCCTAGGCTGCGCTTCATCCACCATGGGATTCCGGATACTGGTAGTGTGACTGGAGCTCTTGAACATCAATCCAGCTGAAGCGAGTGAGGCTTGGGCTTGGGACATTGACAGCAACAGCGGCAGATGACCTCAAGAGTGAGCTGCGAAACGCACGCTGACGTCACAGCTGCTCAACATGCAACTTGGATTCATTTACATAGTGTAAGATAATCTACGTATGTTGTTGTCCAGAACCGTTGGGGCGAATCATGCACATCACGAGCATGTTTATGGATTTATGGATTTCTCCCCTATCCCAAACATCATTGCACATCATGTGCGCTACATTTCATGTGAGTACTCACAACTGCTTGCATGCCGCAAGATTATTATGTATGCCTAAAACGTTTGGGGATATTGGCATCCTCTCCGTATTATTGTTAGTCCTGGTTTTCCTTGAGCTCCGCAATGATTTAAGGTCGGCGCTGATTTCTCCAGCATTCATGGCAGACTCTGTAACCAATGATATCATTGGAGCATCAGGCCTCAGTCCATGATTCCCAAACATCCCTACCCTGCAACAGGGTGCTTCTTTATGCTGCAACCACAAGAAAGCATCATAACTGCTCTTCGTCACGTGTTGGTTTTGCTGTGACGAACGGTTTACGAAAGCAGGAAGATAAGAGAGCAGAAAGGCAGATGATGCTCTAGTTTTCTGCGAGCAGCACATTCCCTGAATGTAATCAATATTAATCAATGCTGCTGCAACCAGCTTACACAACCAGTAGAAAGTAGATTTGTCAAGTCTGTAGAACCCATTGCTGTGAGCAAGAACTTCTCGCGTTGATGAGAAACTTCTACTGTTACAAGTTACCTACAGCATGTTGGGAGTCTTAACACCGTGAAGGGAAGCCTGGCTTCAAGTCACTCCTACACTGTGCAAGCAGCTTTCGTCTCAAAGACTCCTACGACTACGCCGTTGTACCTCGCTTTGTTCTGGCCAATCCACGGACATGGCGAGCATTTGAGCCTGTTCCATCCAAACCTTTTGTTCCCAAACACTGCTTCAGATCGTCGCTGATCGCAAGCAGAAACAACCCCAGGCACATAAGCACACAAAATAGCCTGCGTCCTACAGATCCCCAACAGAGGACCGACAATCTGGAGGAACCCCCACGAGCCCATGGGCTACCCATAGGGTTGAGAAACCTCTCCAGGGCTGCAGCCGACAGTTCCAGCAGCTCTCCATTTCGAGCGCCAATTGTCTCAGCCACATGGGGCGCATGCTTCAGCTGACAAGGTGGATTGTCCTTGTAAGGTGGAGGTTGTGGCGCTGTACCAAGAAAGGATGTGGAGACATCAAGCTCAAGCTTCCCAACACACGAAGCAATTGGTGTAGGGATAGAAGCGGATCTGCAAGGCTCAATACGAAAACGGGATGCCCGTATAGACTGAGTGAGCGCTGAGCAAGCGTAGGGATGAGGCAGTGCCCGCCCCCATTCTGAAGCCACAACGCAGCTCCTTCTACTCAGCTCCAATGATTAGAGCCAATCGCTGCATGTCAACATAGCTTGGTACGACTGAAGCTTGCAGTTCGGCTCCTGGCAATCTCTGCGAAGCCAACCGCATCCAGGGGTGCTCCAGTCAGAGAAAGCCTGGCTTCGTTTGGTGTGGTAGTTCCAAGCCGCTTGTGCAGTCAGGTTTGAGGCAAGATGCGAATGTTGCCAGGCGCCGGCTGCTGCAAATGCTGCAAGTGCCGCATTTTGGGCCACGACCTGAGCACCCTTTTAGAGTTGTGCTCTCAAGCTCTACCGATGAAAATTACATACTGGTGGTTAGTAAGGAATTGGCTATTCAGGACTACTATGAAGCATTGACCCAAGCATTATATGGGATCCATTCCCTCATTCCCGAGTAACCGATGAGAATAAATGTGGCCCTTGCCGTAGTGGGCACTCGACCACCTGAGCAGCGCTGCAATCAGCAACAAGCCAATGCCCAAGTCTAGACAATGCTGGCGTCTGATGACACGGGAACCCATGGGGACTGTAGCATGTTATGTGAGGTTAGAAAGAGAGATGAAGAGAGTGTGGGTGTCCCCCTCAAGGACTATGTAGATATAGTAACATATATATATACATATATCCTCCCAATCTCCGCAAGAGCGGCTCACAAACACAATTGCTCCAAACCATGCTGCTTGTGTGCCAAACAGGTCTTCTCTGAGTCGAGCGCGCTGCATCTCCTGAAGAACTCCCATAGCCTCGACCTGTGTACCATTCCACCATCGTGAGCATGCCGCAGAATCAGGTGATCCAGGTTTTTATTTGGCTTCGCAATGTACTGCCTCATGCCTCGAGACATTTCCTACAGACTGTCTACCCTTCAGGCCCCAGGCCCAGCGAACACCGCGTGCACAGGCGCTCAGCGTGACACCACAAAGGACGGACTCAGCAAGCGTGCAGAGCTATCAATCTCATGCCAACCTGTAACAGGGCGGGAAATAAACGGCGAGCAAGTGTCTGGCGAGAGTGATCAGGAAAAATGCAACATGCTCCAGAGTGCGCTCAGTCAAGTCAAATACTGTCAGTATCCGAAATAATCACCGCCCTATTTTACGTTTCGAGCACCCTCTGCAGGCTGCACAGGTTCACTGCAGCAGACTGCCAAAACCAACTGCCACAGCATCTAAGGGCGTGGCATTTACAGCAATGTTTCGGCTGTCAATGCTAGTCAGCACTGCCAACCTGAGTGCTTTGCAGACTTGCGGGCAGCTACCATTTCCAGACGCAGATTCACATGCATCGAGTTTTGTGAAAAAAGATGATGCACATGAGCCCAATCCTCATTTGCTCAGTTCGCAGCGCTCGCTCCCACTGATTGCCTCGGCATGTCTCAAGCTCCAGGGTTCTGGCGGTGTGGTGAGAAAGCATGCTGTTATCATGCAGCACTTCACGGCACTGGACAATTGCAAATATAAGCTGCTTCAAGCTGTATTGCTCCTCTGCGATCTCTCCCCTAAGAGAGGCACATGCTTCGCAAGCGCAGGCTGCTGCGCTAATGGTGAAGGCATTGGGGTTCACCTTGCAGCTACCTCAGTTGAGGCTGTCGATCGCTGCAACAAACAGCTCTCACTCTGGCTTTGCCACTTCTGGCTGCACTCAACAAGCAAGTGTCTGGCTCATCTCCATCAGCAACGCCAATGCTATCTCCCAGCGCAATCCCTGCCGTCCAGAAGGAGAGTCGCTTCATCACATGCCAACGCTTCCTGTTTGTCCAGGGCCTTCTCACAAGCAGAGATGGCTGTGCTGAAGGACAGCACGTCCGGGATCAGCTCAGCAAGAGGCATCTCCTCTTGACGAAATGCTGGCAAGAACTCGGTACTGGTACCAAAGTCTAGGTGCGGGAGATCCGTACGCGGGGCACGGAGCTGCTAAGGTATGCTCACAGACCTTGCGGGGCAGCAGCGGCAAGTCCTCAAGAAGTTGTAATGCAAAGTCCCATCGACGACATCGCTCAGCGACTGTCAGGAGCCTTGGCTCAAGCTGTAAGTTGAAATCTGGGTCTTGATGCAGAACAATGATGACTTGGAGGCAAGAGCTGCACGTGATATTATGTTTGCAGCAGCTGCATCCAGGGCGCGAATTAAAGGTGTAGATGTCTTCCGAGAAGCCTGCACGTATTTCAGGGTCAGAGTCTATGACTCACTGAGTGCATATGCTAAAGCAAAAGCACCTCGCTGTCGTAGGTCGTCACGAAGCTGGCTCGCTGCCACCCAATGCTGGCAGGCGCTCAGCGCTGCATTGAACCTTAGCGGGCGGGAGAATCTGCACTTGTCAACTGTGGCATCACGCTACGCCTGTGAGGCTGTTCCACGAGTTAAGGGCTACACGTGACAATGTCTGGCTCAACGTTGGCCGCATCGAGCGCTTCCAGCATCGCCAGGGCAGCATCTGATTGCAACAGCAACGGGCATGTGCATCTAGTGAATCTAGTGCAAGCAAGCGTATGTCTTGCCTCAGGCGGCTGCAGACCTTCACATGCAGCACCCAGCCTTCTCTCCTGCCTTTTTGGCACGCGCTCAGGGCCGAGTTGAATGTCACGACGTTGGGCTTCGCCTGGCACTTCCGGGCTGGTATTTGCCTCCGCTGCAAAGCGTGTGGACCTAACACGCCCTACCGGTGTCACAGGAGCACGAAGCTGGGCGAAGCTCGCAGTTAGTAACTAATTGATAACTTTGCATTGACAATTGACTCAGCAAACTTGGGAATGATAGCATCTTTCACGCAGGCTCACACGTCATCGTGCCTCTGCAGCCGGCATGTCTGCCAAAAGCTGCAGGGAGCGTTGCCATTCGCCGACCTGCTGCAAACTCACAGAGTTTGAGGCTCAAGGTTTAGCTGCGTGTGACGTCCAGCCTCAGGTGCGGAATCACAAGTCTTGCAGACAGCAAAACACTCGACTTTTCAGGTCGGCTAAATTCATGTGCTTGACTTTGCTCTTGCTTGAGCGCCGCAGGCAGCACTTTACCGAGAGCTTTGGCTTGAAATGTGGTGAAACACCTTCAAATACCAGGTTGCTCCACAGAGAACTGAGCGTGTAAAGCTAACCCTTTGAGTTAAGCTGTTGAATGCTGCTGAAAGCGTCTTACTTCTGAAAGGTTCGCGACTGTGTTGCACCAGCAACAAGCCTGCGCAACAGCCTGCACCAAATGGTGCTGGGAGGCAGCACATTACAGCTACCTGCTCAGAATGTCTGCTCAAAGCTGCCAAAATCAAGCACAGGTGGTCCTTACGTCTCCTCAAGAGAATGTGTTTGCATCGTTTGCCAGACCCTACGTATAGTGTAGTGTTGTCGCGAAACGCGAGTACCAAACATGCTACACCATGGAAAGGATTGGCATGGACTAGCTAGGCTTAGCTGGAAGTCAGTGAGAAATCGCCAAACAACCTCACCATGTCTATCATGGCTGCAAGACACTGACAGCACTGAGATTGGGCGCATAGACTTATTGCGACTGGGCAAGCGCTACTACTAGAGAAATGTGGCAGGTCAATGAAATTTCACTCTCATGCATGACTACACGACATAGGGATCACCTGTACCACGCCGTTGGAAACGGCGGCATCAATGAACCTGAGCTACACCCATCATTCCCGCGCATGCTCTGCGTCTTTCCTTCCTGCGCTGCCAGGTGCGAGCATTCCTTCTGCGGGTGGCTTCCTCGCCCGAGCAGATGTGGCAATAGGAACATGCCTCACCCTGGCGGCATCCATCACTCTTACGAGTGAAGAAAAAGCATGGTGTGCACGATCCAGCACAGTGGGCCTTCTGAAGTTTCTCGGCCTGGCCCTCAGCTTCATCTTGCACAACTCCCGGAACTTTCTCCGTGTCACACATCCCTGTGTCCTCCTGCTCATCCATCTTGTCCTCATTGCCTTTAAAAGGGCCCAGACTGGTACCCGCGGCTTCCCTGCGCGGGGGAGCGCACACGTGCTCACACAACAGCCGCTTTAAAGCTATGTCGTCATGAAATACAGACACGTGTAGGAAGCAACAAGAAGAATAAAGACCACAAGGACAAGGTATAGCCAGAGTAGCGACTGAAAAGATTACAATCGGTATTGACAAGCCCAGTGGTCCCTTGATAGTCTTGCTTCATGTCATCCATCCCAGTCCCAGTTAGGATGGGCTGCAATACTGACCCGAGCTTAAGGTACAAAGCATTTTTTCAAACCTCAAGAACTACGTGTGATATAAAGGCAATCACCACTATGGCATACTGTACATCAAATTACCTCAAGACCGTGTTCAGTTTATCCAGGCCTTCAATTCTCGCAATCTAATGTTAGGTCCCGCTTAGTGTGGGGAGCCTTAATGGTGCGAAGTTTCGCTGAAATTGTTCAGCCCCCCCCTCCCCCCCAATTTGTTTTGGTGGCCCTTCATTGTGCGAAGTTGTGTGACAAAAAATGAGAACAAGTCAATAGAATTCATAAATCTAATATGCTTTCAAAAGCATAGCAGGCAGTAAGTAATTGGTTTAGGGTCCTAATCCAAGTTGCTCTTTGAAACTTACATTTGGACCCTTTGTCCAGAGCTTCCAGAACCTCAAATCTCCGGATTTTCAGGTTTGACGCCAAGTCCAAAACAGTCGATTTCTTTCTAGGCCGCATATTCGAGGAGGCCTGGCGATCACTTTTGCAAGGTGGTAGTCTAGCAGCTGCCCAGAGCCTAAATAATAATACGAATGTTTTGGGGGCCCTCAATGATCCGTCGAATCGGAGGACCCTAAAAATAGCAGAAAGTAAATACCTTTTACTTTCAAAGGCTGAGCATTTAAAAGCAAAGCTTCCAAGACCTCAAATCTCCGGATCCTTTCTTGAGCTCTCCTCAGAACCTTGTGAAACCTTTCTGAAAACTGAAATCCTCTGAACTCCTCAAACCTTTCTTCTGAATGCCTTCCGAAACCTTCTAATCTACTACCGAAGCCGATCCTGATCCCTCCTATTGAGTTTTTTTAAACCTAGGATCCAATCTTTTTCGGGGGACTCCCCATTTTTATAAATTAGGGTCGCCATGTTTTGGGGGGACGGGGGGCCCCTTACACTAATCAGGACCCCACATTAATGCGCATGATGACCCTTATAGGCATAAAGAACGCATACGTGTATACAACATCTCTACGTTGTGTGCTCTTATCCTTAAATATAAGGGATTACAGGGGAATTCTGGGGCGCTCTTTGAAAATACTTCCCGCAAATCCTACTCCATCCATACTCCCAAGATGCCAGAGGCGCTCCAACCCTAAATCTTAACCCAACCTCATCCCTTAAACCACTGAAAAGCTTCAAGCCCCAAAAAATTCACCTCTTGCTGCCGTATTTGGTAATTTCCGAAAATTCGGGGTGCCTTTTTGGGGCTCCCTGTAAGGACTACAGTATTTTGGGGTCTACATTGGGGTCTACCTAATTATGGAAACTACTGTTTAAGCCGGGCAGAAGTTCTTGCCTTCGCTGGGACAGTTCCGGCTCAGACCGGGAGCCCCGAAGTGTTGGACCTTCCGTTTACTATCGGCTTCCCCTTCAACTTTGCCTTAAACAGACCTATAGTCATCCCTAAATAAGCATAAGTAAGGGGGAACCTGGAGGAGTTATAGAGGGGATTCGTAGGGGGACCCATGAGTTTATGAGCTTAGGGATGAAGGGCGAACGGTCCCTAACACAAAGGGGATTCTATGGAAATCCTGTCTTGGGGGATACTTAGGTTTACAATTACAATGACATTATCTTTTTGGGTTCCCGTTTTTAAGTGGATGGTGTTCGATTTCTGCTGCTTTAGGGGACTATTTCTTCTTTTGAACACTCTGCTTAGTGGTTCACGTTGTGGGCACTTAGATCAGCCACTATCTCAACTTACCTACACCAGGAATCTCCTTCCCATTGAGCACACATGTTTGAAAATGCTACACTACACGTGCATATTCATCTCAGGGATTGGGGTCGGGGAGGCTATCATGCCGAGTTGCTACAAAGTGACCTGCAAATCGGTCGGGCTAAAGCACCCACGTCCGGAAAACACATGTTGCATGCTGCATCCAATGGACCATCAGATTGGTTCTTGCACAGGAAGCAGCATGTTTCAAACAGTGCAGGCCACATTTGATTTCTAACCAGCAGGGCCTTTGTCTGCGTTCGCCACTTCCACGAAGGAGCGCTTGCTCAGCACTGCCAGCATGCCGGCATCCTGGTCCTTTTTGCAGCACAAGTACAGAAGCATGCTGCACTGCTGCCCCACTAACCTTTGGCATCCACTGGGCAACATAGAACTACAGAAAGCTGACATCTCCTCAAAGAGCCAGAGTACGGCACAGCCTTTGCAGAATTTCATATGTGGCAGCCCCGTGTCCATGGCAAAATGCAGGCCCTGCACAGCGCTGCGTCTCCTAAGCCGTGTATGGTCAGCATGCAGCAAGCTAGCAAGGCATTTTCCTTGAACCAATGTCGGAGTCAGGCAGTATGAGACATGCGGAATGGCGGGTACCACTTGAGCGCTTGAGTCCCCAGTCACGAATCCCTGTTGCCCCATGAATTCCGGAGTGAGAGCCTTACCAACGTCAGCTTTCCCACATCATATGCTGGCCGATGGTAGCAAGACAAACGGACGAGGAACTAATAGCAGCACGATCACGGCAAGTACACAATGATCTTGGAGCAGCAGCTCTGACGATGATTCTGGCCACAGCAAATCTCGATAGCGCCTGGCATATTTGCGACAACAGCCCCTTGCCTTGCCTTCTCGAGTGAGCTCAGCACAGCTCCGAAAGACATGACGTCTGGCAGTAAGTGGAATTGAGACCTCAAAGCAAGCTCACTGCGCGACCACACCTCTCATTCTCCCATCTGAGTTGGGCACATGCTGTGCAGCAGGGATGCAGCCACCTGCCATTGGCTTGCCTGCCCAATGAGGCTTCGCTCGGGCTACGCTTGGTCAGCTTGTCATTCGTAAGGCGATCAAAAACCGCCGATACCGATATGCTGTCATTAGTGTTGCGACAACATCATTATATTTCTGAACATTACGGCTACATAGTATTGCTTGCGCTGATATAGCTCATGTTCCCTCTCCCCATGCTGTCAGGCCTTCCCACAGACTGCCATGGCAGCGTTGCACAGGAATGTGTCCACTCCTCCATGACCTCCACAAGGACTGTAGTAATTAATCGACTCACGACGTTGGCCACATCCTCTGACCCCAGTCCAAGCTGCTCGGCACTTTCCGCAGCAAGATCTGAGGACAAGCCGAGCCTCCAAGAGCGTCCCAAAGTGCCAGAGCCTTTCAACCGTGAGTCTAGTTGCATCTATTGCCCTTAGATGCCCGTGCCCAGAAAAGTCATCAAAAAGGTCTTGAGGCTCAGCACAACACTCAGGGAACCAAACGACAGTACGAGCAACAAGAATTTCAGATGGTGTATTGCAAGGATTAAACAGGACTACTATGAGTGCTCTCTATTCCAATTTATCCTGGTAAAGAGAACATGCCCATGGCTCTGAGCTGCCATGGGTGCGGTAGCTGCCAGGCCTCGACCCAAAAGCTGTGCCTGGCGAAGGCCGCCATAACAGCAGTACCATCCTGGCACAGATTGACACCCGGAAATGCCCCTTCATCACATTGGAGCAAAGGGTGGTCAGCATGGGAAACAAGTCCTGTGCGGGATTGCTTGGAATGGTATATGGGGATTTCCCAAAACTAGGGGTACCATTTTGGGAGTCTTTATAATAAGGACTATAGTATTGGGGGGTCTATATTGGGGTCCCCCTATTTTGGGAAACTACCATATGACCAGTGTATGAAAAAAGTGAGGACATGCAGATGAAGTCAGTCGGGATGATATAGGAGATGCCAGTAGGATCTCAACTCAGCCATGGGACTCTTCTTCAGTTTCGTGCCAGAACCAAGTATACAGCAATTCTTCTACAATTGACATAAGCTTCCCTCTGAAACAGCTACTCATGGGACGCTTTTTACCATTAGGGTATTATTTAGCCGCAAAATGCGGTTACATCCGCTGGCCCCTATTTATCCTGTAACAATACGCATGAAGCCCAAAGCCCAAGCCCTGAACCCTAAGTCTGAAACTCCAAACTCTACGGCCTGAATCATGTAGTCCCCCTTGAGATCCCTTGAGTATATAGAATATGGCTTTGGGTATATGGTAAAAAGATCCCCATATACCCTGATATTCCATCTACTTAAAGGGGACTATAGATCCTCAACCCGCACCTCCGCACCCTCAACCCTAAACCGCACACTAAACTGTGCCTTGGCGCGAGTTACGACGCCTGGCCCCAGCAGCTGTAGAGCGACCTAGAGGGTTTCAGGGCTTGAGTAATTAGGCTCTAAATGGGGGGTTCCCCAAAATTTGGGGTACCATTTTGGGGGTCCTTATAGTAAGGACTATAATAAAATTGGGGTCTACGTTGGGGTCCCCCTATTTCGGGAAACCACCAAATTTAGAATTTAGGGTTTGTAGCTGTAGGGCTTAAGAGGATTTAGCGCCCGGATCCTTTTTCTAGGTCTTCGCAGGGCTCAGTTGATAGGATATTGTACAGGCCCCATGCCAAGAAAGTAGAAGTATGACCAACCCTCTGACAGGGTACCAACAAATGGTGGTCCAAAAAGCCTTTGATTCTAGATTGGGGGATATGAGGCATACGCAACATGTAAACTCGTCCCTGCTCAGAATCATTCTGCAGCTGAGTCAAAACATGCAGCCACAACCCTAACAATGTCCCTCTACAATCCCTATATTCCCTTCTTCCCCCAATTACAGTGCCCATATTCACTCTCACTGAGGTCACTAGGACCTCAGAGCCGGGGCCCTAACTCCACGCGCCCGTTGCGCCCCTGAAGGACCCAGAGCACGAAGTTGTGCAACGAGCTGTCGGCCAAGGCCTGCACGGAAGCTTCTGGATCTAGGTCAGGTTTCTAGTTTTCAAAGGGTTTGGGAGAACCAGGATCTGGAAAGCACAAGTGCTTAACTGATGTCACATCATAATCTTGATTTGTTTGTTTATGAAGTTGCATCTACTTCAAGACATTGTTAGGCGTCTGGGCTTCTCAAAAGAAATCTGGCTCCCCGCATGTATTCTGAAGTAATGTCAGCGCCTGAGCCCCACCCAGAACAAGTAGGATGTGGCTAGCTGAAGAATCCACTTAGACAGACACTCTGCTCCAAGGATTCAGGGTTTGCACAGGTCTTATTGGTGCTGCACTTGTCAATGTTGTCTGAAACGGCATGATCCGTCCTCATCCAAGAATTGGCACAACCCTGGCCGCACGGTGCTAAAAATAATAGAGGTGCCCATTTTCTTTTCCTTTATTGCTATGTTTTCCTCAGTTCATATAGTGCCGCTATATTGCCCCTATATAACCTTTATATTGCCCTGTACAATATCTCGTCGGTACAGTGTCCCTATATAGTCCCTATAGGGCCCTGGACTGAAGTTGTAGTATATTCCTTAAAAGGTGCCCCCCTAAACCCCCTATGCATCTTCCTATAGGTCCCTCCCAAACCTAACTTTAGTCCGTAGCTCATAGAAACTCGAGAGGAGCATGGCATGCTTGAGCAAACCATGGCCTTCTTGCTGTAAAGTGTCCTTCATCTCTGGCCGTCATGGTGTCTGGAGGACTCAGGGCGTGAAGCTACAAAAGGATGCTATAGGATTGTATGTGAGGGTTATAGTTAAATCTGCCATATAAGGGTCATGGAAAAGGAAATTGGAAACTCCGAATTTTACTTAGGGTTTCGGTTGTCCATGCTTTTGCGTCTCGTGCTGTGCTCGCGCAAGCCTGTTATACATCCCTTCACCACCAATGACTTGTATAGATTTCCAAAAACCATCTCCAGCAATTCAACATCTGATTCGGCTGCATCCATGTGCAATGCCCAATCCGACCTGCCTCTTGCAATGCAGCAGCATGGCTCTCTCACATGCAGCTCAACTTACTGACACGATGGGAACACTCACCACAGATTATCCAGCGCAGCTGTTGAAGTCCTCAGACAACAAGGAGGACCCTTGAGGCTTGAATAGTCACGGCCCAATCTGTGTGACATTCCTTTTTCGATCTCAGGTGAATGGCCACGTGATGATGGGCGCACTTCTCACTATGAAGCCACCATACGACCTTGCGACGTAGGACTTGGGCAGCCATGAATCTATAGAAAGGCCATGTAAGTACTGACCTTGTTTCGGCAAGGGCTGGAAGTGCAGATGGGGAGTTGGTGTTGCGGGAGGGGGGAGCAGCATCCTGTGAAGGCGAGGAGAAAAGGTCTGAGCGACTCGGCCACACGAGGCGTGGTCCCCACAAGTAACCTGGCCAGGGTCAAGTCTGTTCTGTTACATTAAGTAGGACCAGTAGACAAGGGGACAATTATGTTTTCCGAAGTCACTATTGGAGTTCTTGTAAAGCCATTTGGTGAGGATTTTTGTCATCCATTGGCTAGAGGAGAGTGGAAGGAAAAAGGCAACACTGACCGGCGACATTGAGCTTTCAAAGCAATGCTCTTCGCTTAAACCTAAATACCACCGAAGCACTGCACACCTGCACTACCGTCAGGGTAGTAGTGCAGGCTTTTCAGCAATATGGCATTGAAAGCGTTCAATTCTCCAATGTGACGCAGAGAGTCCCAGCAATTGGTTGAAAGGCTCCGGCTTTCTGGTCTTGTCTCTGATTGCTGAAGTTCTCAACTGAAGAGCAATCATCGACTCTAATCCTTAAAAAAACAGAAGGCAATAGTGACACGAGAAGAGCCGGGTATATTGCTACCGACTTTAGGCACTGTATGGATCGTATGGCCTGACACAAAGCATCAATCGCTTGTCGTGATGACCAGGCTACCAGACATGTGGCAGCTGCTGGTCGAGTGCAGTAAGCAATCTTACGCAGCACTCCTCAGCAGCGGTAGTAGAACAACAAAACCTGTTGTCTTCACGGTAGTAATATTGTACTCCTACCGCCACCGCCGCACCGCGCAGCCCTAACCACCCTGCAAATCTTCGTCTCAGCGGCCAAGCAACTGACAAGACCTCCAGCAACACAGCCACCAAGGTGAGAGGCAACGTCGACCTTGGAAGTCGCGCCAAAGCATTCGAGTCTCTGCCTCTTTGCAGACTACACGGCCTTCTCCCTGCAGACTCTTTGGACTTTCGCTACCAGCATGGCATGAACATGTCTGTTCCCAGCACGGCAGCATGAGTAGATTTCAACATATTTCAACTCAAGGTCCTGTTTTCATACTCCCATTTCTGAGTGCGGTACGTTTATTGGTGCCCTAAGACAGCATGCACACTAGAGAACCTGCTGAAACTTGACTTGGACATTGCAGGATGCTTGTACTCTCTTGCCAATACTGGAGAACAAGGGAAACGAATGGAATCTCAAGCGCCCAGCGTCGCGAGTAAAAACCCGACTGAAGACCGAGGCAAGGATCACGAACCTCAACAGAAACTTCGCAGTAGCAGTAACTTGTGTCAGTCGCAAAGGGCATTTGGTCTGCACTTGATCTGCACTAGCAATGAAAGGCTTTTATGGTCAAGATGGTGATAGTGGTATTGAAGGTAGTCACAGTTAGGCCCTGTTGCTCTGAACAGGCATGGCCAGTATTAGAGTTGCTCTGATGTTGTGAACAAGGTAGTTGCCGTTAGCTGTAGCTCGAATAAGGAATCTTGCAGAAAAGGTGGTGGTGGTGGTGGTGGTGGTAGTGGTGGTGGTGGTGGTGGTGGTGGTGGTGGTGGCGGTGGCGGCGGTGGCGGCGGCGGCGGCAGCTCTGCTAGCGAAAAGGCTGTTGCGACTGCCAACACAAGCAATGGCACCAATGCTGACGCTCAATATTCACACTATCACAATAGAAGCTTCTTCACAGCTTTCGTGTTAAGCTGTTACACGTGTACACTGACTTTTCATGCCCCCGCCATTCCAAATACCGAAAACGTTCTACACAACAGTTATGATTCCTAGAAGGCGAGGTCCCCTACTGCGGCGATATGCATCATGAGTTTGGCTACAATCACGTTAAGCATGTCCAAGCTTAGTAAATGATTTCTACGAAGCTCCATAGACAAATGCATTAAGACGATGGATGCTATGCACTTCTACGGCCATGATCATTCAAAGCAAGCCGCCCCTGAATCCCACAGCAGCACAGCCAATGGGGGTAAGTCTCCAAACAAGGGAATAATATACTGGGACACAAAACGGTATCCTGATTCTGCCAAATGCCCATGTCTCTCTGGGGCACCCAATTGCCGTCTCATGTTGGAAGCTACCCATGTCTTTCTGGTGCTTATGGCGTAAGCTTCCCATGTTCAGGTGGATGCAGACATGACTTTTATTTGCAAACTGACACGCTCAGCCAAGCAGCCAAAGGTCGAAGCAGTCTGCACCATGCCTTGCATGCGCACCACAGCGTGTAAATAGCATTACTGGCCGCGGCAACAAGTGTCAGACTGACAAGAGCAGCACCAGTCGCAGTAGTGGCTGCTGTTGCAGTCGGCGTAGCACTGCTAATAGTAGCAGCAGAACCGTCGAACTAGCACTCACCGTGGTAGTAATACTTGTAGCAGTAATAGTAATAGTAATAGTAATAGTAGTAGTAGTAGTAGTACGAGGTACAAGTGCTGACTGTACTACCTCTAGCTTTGGCAGTAGCAGTGGTATGGCTGCTACTGAAAATCCTGCATGACCCTACAAAGTACTGTAGCATATTAAGGTCATGCAGGATTCAGTATCTGAGTATCTAAAGCAGTAGCAATGGCAGTAGTTAATGGTAGCAGGATGTAGTAAGAATACTTGTTGTAGCTGTTGCTGTTGTGGCAAAATGTGCAGCATTGTCATTATCAAGAAAAATGCCCTGCACAGTGAGACTTGTAAAAAAACATGGGCAGATAATGGGAAGCGAAACGATACTGCTACTCCTCCTATTACGTGGTACAGGTCCGGCAGCACCAGCGCAGCGGCACCCGCCTCCATAAATGGCCTACCACTACCACCACCACTGGTGGCAGTGGTGCTAGTGGTAGTGGTCGCCGCAGCGACGGTGGCCATAGTAACAGAGCAGTAGTCGTGGCAGTGGTAGTAGTAGTGGTAGTAGTTGTTGTTGTTGTCGTCGTCCTCGTCCTTGTGGTGGTGGTGGTTGCGGTGGTCGTGGTCTTGGTCGTTGTTGTCCTGTGGTGGTGGTGGTCATGATGGTAGTCGTCGTGGTCGTGGTGGTCGTGGTCATCGTGGTCGTTGTACTTGTGGCGGTTGTGGTGGTCACGGTGGTCGTGGTGGTCGCGGTGGCCCAATCGTCGTGGTCTTGGTGGTGGTGGCGGCGGCGGTACAAAGTACGTAATAGTACGCTGAAGTACGCAGTATGTAGCTCCGGCAATCTGTCAGGAAATCCGCGCCATCGCGCCTCATCCGAAACACGAGCACAGCCTTGGCGTCAGAAAGATCATCTGCGCTCTTGACAGCATGAACCTGCTGCCTGCAGCACACGGCATGTCACAGCCAGTCTCTTCTTTTTTCGCTCGGATCACTGGAAACAATTGGAGCTGGCCATTTTGCCAACGCCATGGTGCAGTTGCAAAGCCTTACTAGCGCGAAAATTGGATGGTGAATGCCTGGTCATTTGCAATTCTTTCTCTTGCGCGGAACAACTTTCAGATGTCTTTGCTGAACCCGCCACACGCCCTGCTGCAAGTCTCGTGGAATCCTGCAAGGCATGCAGGCTCAGTGAACTAACTCTGCTTAGCTCTCTAATCTGGGCACATAAAAGTCAAAGCAAAAGTAGCCATTCATGGAAATGAAAGCTAATACTGTAACAACAATGTCAATGTTTCCGACAGATTGGGCGCAGGCAAGTCCCGCAGCAGTACGCTAAAAATTCTGTCTTTGGCTGCGCATGACCTTCTCAGCGATTTGGGTAGCTCGGCCTCTTGCACACATCAAGCCAAACTGAAGTGCATCGAAGGCTCTGCACCCCGTTGATTTGCCTCCGATTCTTCTGAAACATCACTATTGCATGCATCACGTTAGCATTTCCTGGCTTACCTGCTGTTGCCATTTGGGCTCAGATGCCGCTGACAGTTCTGAAGCAGCGTTCATGCTGTTCGTGTTCTCCACAACTAATTCTGCGAGTGCTACTGCTACTCCTGCAGCTATCTCACCACCAGCTTCACCATTCCTGACTCTGCTGCCATTATCATCACTATGCGTGTGGCAAGCCATCTTTTTCTTCTGATCATGATTACCCATGTGCGCTGAATATTGGAGGATATTGGAGGATCCGTGTACTGCATATACTCCAAGTTCACTCTAAGTCTATCGCATCCTACAGAGCAGGCGCCCCAAAACAGGGACGCTCTAGACCTTGAAGCCTATATACCTAAATCAAAAGCTCCAAACTCTGCACCCCAAGGTTAACTGAAGCCCCTAAACCCCGAAGCCCGTAAAACGGCACCCTCCCTGAATTACCCCACCATTCATGGTGCTTGGGCGATGGCACCCTCATTCAAACGTTATATGTTACATTTAGGTGCATTCTGGTGCATTATGGTATGTTATAATATTACAATATATGATAGTATATCTTAGTATGCTACATTACATTATAATGGACCCTAAACCCTAAACCCTAATAACACAACCGGGAAGCCAGTCTGCCAGGCCAGGCTCGATAGCGACGGCCCCATCTTCTCGAAAGCGTCTCCGGAAGAGGCCGACTCCTTGGAGTAGAATCCCTAAACCTTAATCCCTAAACCCTACATCCCTAAACCCTAAATCCCTAAATCCCTAAACCCTAATCCCTAAACCCTAATCCCTAAACCCTGATCCCTAAATCCCTAATTCGGATGGGGGTGTTTAGGGCTGTTTCCTGCGTAGGCTATCAAGCTCGGATGAGGGAGTTGGGGGCTTAGGGATTTAGCTGGGTTTAGGAGCTAGGAGAAAGGGCAGGAGTACAGTGTAGCAACAGCCATTAAGATGAACAGGAATCACAGGGGCGCAAAAGCACCGGCAGTAGTCGCAAAAGTGGCAGCAGGACTCGGGAGGAGACTTGAGTTAGAGCTGAGCAGAGCTTGCTATTGAGGCTGATGCATCTTGCTGCAGAAGACATTTTCGAAATGGAGGCAACAGGCGTGGTGACAGGAACTAAATTGCTAATTAGCTGCAAGCTGTTGCAAGCATTATCGAGAGATAGCTGCGATGGCAGCTAGTGATGAAGGCCGACATTAGGCACTGAGTATCAAGTGCAGCTTTCAAAATCACCAAGTTCAAACCTGACGCGCGCAAGCACGCACTTATTTTGCGCAGCCATCCCATGCTGCGTTGCAAGCCAAGCCGTCATCCACTGGATATGAGAATCTAGCACATTTCTCAACTGTTGTGTGCAGCCGACCCAAACCTCGCAAGCCTCTCTTTCTGCTGCGTTCTAGAAGGATAGCAGTTGCACAAGACCACTGACGTTTCGCTCTAACATCTAGTCCGCACGCGACCTCAAGCCATAAAGCCTGATGAGTTCTTCTATTCCAACTGACGCCAAGGAACGCAACGCTGAGCCAGGCTTCGTCGAGCCTCCAGTCAGGATAGCAAGTGCTGAGACAGCCATATGGTTGATACTTGCCGTCTAGCCCGCACAGTCCGAATTTCTGCCTCTCCAGGCACGGCTGCAGACTTTGCCGCAGCTTTGAAGGCCAGCCGGCCGGTGGTGTAGCCAAACCTGTCCGCCAGGATTTCTGCAGGCCAGGCAGCTGCATGGACTTCAAGAACCCTACGAGGAGTAGACAAACGTGAATTGCTGCATTGCTGACATGTTGTCGTGTTGTCTTCTGGGTGCGCTGCGTTGACCAAGAGGGCCAATCGCTCGCCCCCTTTGCATTCCAACTCTGCAGGCACGCCGTGCAGCAGGTCACCTCCTTAGGCCAGATGCCGGGAGTTGTCAAGATTCTCTGTCCCTGTGCGGGGCCCTCATTACAGGCACGACGCAGCTACAATACATCATCTCGGCGTTGAGAAGCCCCTAGTCCCGAGAAGTTCCCATGAACCCCCCACAAGGTTCCTGGATGTTCCTTCAAACTTCCTTGAGTAGCCGCATGGACATTCTCTAGCTTGCTGCTGTCAAGTTCCGAAGGCAACGTGTAGCCCCCGAGCAGGGAATGCCACGTAGGCTGCCGCATTATGCGGGGGACTGCCAGAACACGGTTTCGAGTTTCGGCATGCAAGCCCCCTCCTCATCGTACAGAAGCTTCGGCGCCAGCTCATGATAGATCCCCACAGGGAACGGGAAGTGTGCAAGAAATCTTACACTACCTAATTAAGCTAGTGCAACCCCTTCCCTTTCTTAGCATGCATTCTGACCCAGCCTTGCGGGTTGAGCGTCTGCATCGGGTGCGCCATCCTTTGGCTGATGGTCGGTCAGCGAAGCAGGGAGTCCACGATTGCTGCTCGATTTATGTTACCACCCACTACTCTACTTCTACTTCTACTTCTACGACTACTACTACTACTGCTACTCCTACTCCTCCTCCTCCTCCTCTACTGCAACTGTTGCAACAACGACTACTACTTTCCTCCGCTGCTGCTAGCACTGCGACTGCTACTTCCAGCGCTCCTACGCTGCGTTGCGCCGCGACCCGAGACCATGACCACTGCTGCTAAGACTACGATGGCGACAATAACTACCACTAGTACAACTGCTATTGCTGGTTCTACTACTGGTACTGTTGCTACTACTCCTACTACTAGTACTATAGTAGTACTAGTACTAGTACTAGTACTACCATTACTACTGCTACTACTGCTGCTGCTGCTGCTACTACTACTACTACTACTACCACTACCACTGCTACGACTACGACTACTACTGCGATCACCACCACTGCTACGACTACTACTGCGACCACCGCCGCCGCCGCCGCCGCTGCCGCGGCCACCGCCACCACCGCCACCACCGCCGCCACCACCACCGCCGCCGCCACCTCCTCCTCCTCCTCCACCACCACCTCCACCTTCTATGACCATGATTTCCAACCATTCCAACCTCATTACCAGATCGCCTGTCCTGCCCGCGGGGCAGCTTTGGCGCTGACAGGACCACCAGAGGCGCACCTCAGGGACACAGAAGACAGTGAGATGCAGGTTCAGGGGTACATACGGATGTATGAAGTATGTCAACCCCTTAGGGGTTCACTGTACAGGGATGTGCAGGTGTGGGGTTTTGGGTTGGGAGGCTTCTCGAAACAGGAAGCATCCTCAGAGGTTCTAGAAATACAACCGGAGGACGAGGGAATTGCAGTGGTCCGTCTTACATGAGTGTTTCAACTGACATCCCGCGCAGGAACTGCATCTTTTCATCTCATTGTTTCTATTGAGGCATGCATAAAGCATGCCATCTACAACGTGCTCGAGGAATCTTGGCAAGACCCTAAGCCTTCTAGCCGGGCAGTCCCTTCAACCTGACCTCTGTCAGTGAGGTACGTAGCCGTCGCAACACAGGGATGCACACAGAGGCCAACATCGTCCAGCAGATCTTCATCCTGCGAAACTTTGCAAACTTTGCAACAGAAGGCTGCGGATGTCCGCAAAATTGGGGCGTTGCCAGAACACGGTCCTCTCATCTCAGGGTCTAAAATCGGGCTATGAAAGGAACAAGCCGGTATAAATCGGAGAAGGCGGAGAGGATTTGGGCAAAGGCCTTGTCAAAGTGCCAGTTCATCCCACGACGCGCCTGGCCACCAGCAATAGTTGCAGGTGGAGGTAGGAGACTGCAAGGCGCTCTGCTCAGTTGTACACGTAGGCCACAAAGCCTTCTTCACGTCCGCACTTCGTCGCTGCACCCAGAACCTGGGGTGCTGCAAAGGAGCACACCACTGGCAACCCCCAGGAGATCATGATAAGGGGGAGCCACAACTACCACCAACCAGCAGCACCAGATGCAGCACTGGCCAGCCATGAGCAACAATCACGATGATCACTTTCATAGGAGCGCTTCTCAAAACAGGACCCCCGCTGTGTATACTCGAAAGGAATAAAACCCATTTTGCAGGGACCCTCAAACAGAGCCCCATGCTTTTCGAGGCCCCTCCAGATGGTGTAAAACCTTGGACCTTGCTATGCCAGGTCACTCTGCCCCAGCGCGGCCTCGCGAAAACCATGGTTGAGGGTCGTGCGATTTGCGTGTTTTTGGGTTTGGGGTCGTATGGTTTAGGTCTAGAGTCTTTTATCCAGGGCTTGGAATTTACAAATTCAGGTGTGGGGACGCAACGGTTTTTGACTGAATCGCGATCTATTTCCAATTTCACCAGCGTTGTTTTTCTCCCAAGTATTGGCACTACGTGTCACTACTAGAAGCTAGCGTTTCGTGGCTTGATACCTCTGGCGATTCCCACTACTGTGTGAAGTCGCCGCTGGGAGCGTTCTTGCATTCTTCCGCACTGGTTTGCAGTTCGGTACGTCTGTAGTTGCTGCGGTCAGACTCCCTATGTACTGCGGTGGCATTGATGGCGTAAGATGGTTTTTGGTGTAGAAGTGTTCCAAGCACAGCTTCACAATCATCAGCATCTTTTGCGAAAATGCTCCCCAAACAAGAAGTCTGAACATCGCCGAAAAGACATCTAGTCAATGGCCATCATACCCCAACTCTGTGAGAAAGGCTGTTCGCCTTCAAGGCGCTTCAAGGTCTTGGGCTTGAATCCCAGGCGCGCTGTGTGAAATCTGAACCTGACATGCAGCGACAAGGAGCGACAGTAGGACTCATGCAGGCGCGTGAGAGCTACCATGTGGTGCCTGGCCACTCCCATGAGGCAAAAAACTGCAAATACCAAAAAGGCAACGGCCTGCCTGTCATACCGAGCAGGGACCCTCTGTGGTAAATATAGGAAATGGCCTGGATTATCAGCATCCATCTCGTCTTGCTCTGTTCTGGCTTAGATTTGAATGGTTGTCCGCATGAGATGCTTCCAGGCACACTCGTAAAGCAAAGCGCTGCAGCAGCGTCGTTGGCTGCGCAGTTGCAGCAATCCAGTAGCTTTGTGGAGAAGCTCCTGGCAAAAAGGGGCCCAGGCGATGGTTCAGATTCATCAGGACGGCAAGCAAACCTCTCTAGCATTTGACTCTTGGTTTGAACACAGAAGTGCAGCTCTGCGGACTATTGCTCTAACCTCTCGTTGCCATGACCTCACACTTTTGCCGACTCAGCGCCTTATAATAACTAATGGACTCCCTCAGCGGTATCTCTTCACCCCTACGCCTACGCAGCTGCCGCCTCTGATATGTCGATATGTCTATACATGATGATTTGACAAACACGGCTAGAAAAGGAAATAGTCAATGCGGCTCAACGCAGTCATGTCAACGCCGGCATGATTATGTAAGCTGCCTCCCTTTTTTGCAAGACGACGAGCAGCCATCGCCAGGGCGGCCTCTTGAAGCAACCCAACTGCATGGGGATATTGTTACCAATAATGAGACAGGGGTTAATAGCGATGATTGCTCAGTATGGGGTCTGGGTCTCAGGATAAGTTATACTTTCGCTGCCTTGCTGTGACATGTGAGCGGTGGTACTTAAATTCTATTACAGAAACTACGCCTTCTGCGAAGGCCTTCCGCGAGTAGCGCTTGTAGCCTTTTTTGCTTCCGCGAAAGGTCTTCGAAGAGTACTCCCTTCTCGGTAGGATCATATGATATTGGGAGTACGCGTACAAAGAATTGCAGCTGCAGGATGACATGTTTTCAGAAACGCTGTAACGTTTGCGTAAAGTTGTTTCCATAGGGGTGAAGTTGCGATTTGGCAGCTACATGCGGCCACACTAACAGCAACTCATTGGGGTTTTCCCATAGGACTGAACAAAGGATATTTCGGAAGCAACGGCATGGGTTTGTATCCAGTGCTGCATGTCGGGCTTCCACGGACCTTCCGCGGACCTTCTGCGGAGCTTCCAATTTTCGGATAACTTGTATGAACGGTCCCAAGAGGTTCAGGGCTTCAAGGGTGCGGTTTAGCCACAGGACTTAACTCTAGGACTTATGGTTGGGCAGACACATAGCTCGTTTGACTTGCATGTTGAGAGCCAGAGTTTCTGAAAACTTGAGCTTCCGCAAGCCCTTCCGCGAAGAAATGCTTTCGCGGAGCT
>CAJNIZ010007238.1:0-16417 GCA_905231905.1 Symbiodinium pilosum
TCTTGCATTTGTGTTGCTGGGTTGCTGTAAGGGAACTTAAATTAAGTTACCATAATGGGTATATATAGTAAATAACAGGGTTTCCCCAATATAGTAACGTAAATTAAGTTCCTTAACAGCAACCCTGTTTGTGTTGTTCACCGCTTTTGACTCTGTCAGGCTGCTAACTACTACATGGGCCCCATTCACCCGCGTGACAAGAAGCCGGTGGGCGAACGTTTGGCGCGAGCAGGCTAGCGGCTTGCGTGTGTTTCTTTTTTGCTGGAGGGTCATGTGAGTAGTAATTATTTTATTTGGGGATACTATGGTACCCATCATAGAGTAAGATTTCATGCTCTTTTTAGGGTATAGTCTATATAGTATTTTATATAAGGAATATTATCTTACTAGATTCAACCACCAAAAAACACTGCTCATGTGTCACGTCATGTCACACTTGCCAATGGAGCTACAGGTGTCCCAGCTTTGGCTTTCTGGCGCTTAGCATATATGCTGATCACAAGACTGATGGCGCTGCGTGTAGACCTCCATAACCTGATATTGGACTGGCCACGGCCGAGTGTTGCTGACCGTTATCTCGATTGAATGGTGTTTGGATGGCACTTGGAGTCAAAAATGGAAGCCCGATTTGATAGCTGCTGATTGGGTTTGACCAAGGCCTGTCATGTAGGGCACAAGTCGCATGTGCGTAGATGACAAGCCTGTCCTGCTCGTTGTTCTGTGTGAGTCCCTGTTTGGTTGAACAGAGCAGCGGCCATAGTTATACAGCATCTGCAATTATGTAGGCAGCCACCCGAGCGTAGGTCTGCGTCCTTCCGTCGACAAAACTCACAAAAGAACTTGCAAGGACTTTGAACCGGCAATGAACCGCACTAAATTCCAACATGCCTGGGGTTTAGCTAATCTGCAGGTGCTGTGGTTGCCTATGGCGCATCTGGAATCTTCACAGGACCTACGCTGTCGGGCTGTGCCGCCCCTTGCCTTGAACGATTTGGGGTATACAAAGCCGAGGACGCCACACAAAATCTAAGTTTCGACAGGGGGAGGATATCGAATCCTTCATCTAAGCGACCGCTATCCCGGCCGTTGAGCTGACATGCTGGCCCGCAAGGTCGCTCCAAGGGCAGAGCCCGAAAGCCTTAGGGACGGAAAGGGTTGATATCAAAACATCCTGCAAGACCCCAAGTACCGCATACGTTGAGAACTAAGCGATTCTTGTATAATAAGGTCATACAGGAGTCTTGGTATCAACCCTAGGGTTGAAGGTTGGGAAGGCTTCAATTTTCAATAGCTTGAGGTGTTTATCGGGTGCGAGGGCGGCACTTGAAAGGAATGACCGAGACGGTGTTTTGTGTTTTGTCATGTTTTGTGTGTGTGTGTGCCTTTACTGCGCTGGTATGATCCAGATAGCAAACTCAGCTTTAGCCGCAGGTCTTTGTATTGCACATGTGCTCAGGTCGATGGAAACAAGATACTGGGTACCCCAGTAGTACCCCTTTTCCCTTTTTTATGTTAAAAAAGTGAATAGTCAGAAAAAGGGTACCCTTTTCATTAAGGGGTTACCCTAAGCCCTAAACCCTAAACCTTAAGCCCTAAACCCTAAACCCTAAACCTTAAGCCCTAAACCCTAAACCCTAAACCTTGAACCCTAAGACCTAAACCCTAAACCCTAAACCTTAAACCTTAAACCCTATAAACCCTAAACCCTAGGATAACCGTCCACTTCAACACCTCCCTGCTGGGCTCCGAGAAGGTGGTCGTCCAGGACTGCTGCTTGTGTGAGCCACTGCTTGCAGATCTTGATACTTTTCTATTATTACCATTACTATTCTAATTATTACTACTACTACTACTACTATTATGGTTATTGCTATATTATTATTGTTGTTACTGTTATTACTGTTATTACTATCTTTACTGCAGATCTTGAGCTAGGATAATGCGGTGGGCCATACCTGCTGGGCAATTTGAAGCGACCTCACCCGACCTCAATAGTGGTTTATACAGGGACTAGTATCAAAATGACTTTAAAAGTGGGAATTGAAATTACTCTAAGTCACCCTATACCTGGCGCTAAACCCTAAACCCTGAACCTAGTACGCACACAGAGACCCTCGAGGACGTGGTGAGCAGACACTCCGGTCCTTTAATTTTTTGGTTTCATCAAATTCTAATGTTGTGCATTACATCCACGCAGCTTGGAAGTCTTAGCTTGACACAAAGGGTGCCCCTGCATGGATGTGCTAACGGTCTCATGAATTTGTTCAATCAGCCGTAGCTGAGTTTTGTGAGATGCTGTCTTGCCTGGAAGTGCGTTTCCAGCGTCAATGTGAGAAAGAAGCTGCTGTGGGTGAGTTGCGTAGGAGGCTTGAATTAGAAGATCCAGGAACCTGAGGGTGTTGCAGTTACCGTATTGAGTGTCTCGCTTGGTGCAAGCGCTTTCAGTAGATCTGCCGCAACTGACTTTGGTCTGTTTTTGCTTCTTTTTTTTTGCCCAAGCCGTAGGCCGCCTCCAAAAATCAACCCGTTAAAACACATATTTGGCACCTTCTTCTGGCAATAGGACAAGGCAGCCAGGAGAACAAAATAGGGGAACCCCAATGCAGACCCTAAAATACTGTAATCCTTATCCTTTTTATAGGGGCCCCCAAAAAGGTACCTCTCAAAGGGTTTTTCTAGTTTTAGGAAACCCCCGTATAGCAGCCAGGACTACCAGCAAAAGATCAAGTCAAGCCGGCTGGAAGTGCTGACGAATAGGCGCGGCCACGGGACATGGAAGGTGGCTTAAGGCGGATACTGAGAGTTCAGACTATAGCTCACATGGGCCATGGGCTTAGCTGCAGCCTTCCTGATCTCAATCTTCTGATGCAACATACTGCCATATGTTGCCTATCTATCTCGCATCTCCATGTCTGCAAAAACCATAATTTGTTCAAGAACATTCCGCCGACAGGTCGTTGTTCTGCTTGCAGACTGCGGGGCGCAAGACAGAGCAGTGCATTGACGCAACTCGTTACAGTCCAGGGTTTAGGGTTTAGGTTTTGGTGAGGATCAGGTTTTGGGGTTATGCAGCTTAGGGTTTATAGGGTTTACAGGCTATAGAGTTGAAAGCCTTTAGGGCAGAGGCGTTCGAAATTGTGGTTTCTTGCGGTTTGCGGACGCTGGGTCCAGAGCTCATCGTGCCCTTGGAGAATGATTCCTTCGCCATACGTTTGTGACTTCTATGTCCGCCCAGAAGACGTGCACGCCTTAGCGGAAAAGGTGGAACCCCTCGGAAGTAGACCCTAAATCCCGAACCCTACACTCCCAGATCCCAAAATCCAAATTCTAGACCCTAACTTCAAGTACTGCCCCACTCATTAACAGTTGGATGATATTTGTAAAATACTTATATAGAGCCCACAGCATGATTCCGATTATTGTCTGTAAGTGGGTGGGGGCAGAACCCAACCTAAACCCTTCATCCTAAAACCTAAACCCTAAAACCCTATGACTGTAAACGAAACAAACTTCCAATGCATCCGAGGATGGGACTGGACATGCCACAGGCGAGGGCCCCTACGACGATGCTGGGATGAGACTTTTTCTGGGTGGCTGTTAAGGTTTCGGGTTTACCCCGAAGTTACCATAAGATTGGTGCATGGTACGTAATGGGGTCTCCTTATTCTAGCAACTAACTTTAAGTTTCTTAGCAACAACTCAGATTTTTTGCCGACGCAAGTTCCTGTATCCCTCTGGGGGGGTGTAGGCAGCAGGAACCCTAAACCCTAAACGCCCAGGACGGTCTGGGAGGCTTCTAGCACGCCAGGAACTCTACGTAGGCCAAATGATTACCCTACGAGGCAGGGGCCCCAGTTACAAGTTATGCGTAGGGTTTAGGGATTAGGTTATAAGTTTGGTTAGATATGGTTATAAGTTCCATAAACAGTAGATATGGGACTTATGCTCATAGTTACGTAACTAGGGGGCCCCTCCTTGTAGAAGAGGTGGAAAGGCTATTGGGCGGGGTTCCGGTAGCTACCCTAAACCCTAAACCCTACCTGAACCCTAATATGTTGTAGAAGAATGGCCTTTTCGTATATTTTTAAAGGCGTTGGGCTATGATTTTACCAAGTTTGTAAAATAATAGCCCAACGCCCTTAGAATAGTCCAAAAGACCATTATTCTACACATTATTGGGGTTCAGGTACTTGCCAACTGACCTTCATTGTTTCATAAGGGGACCTATTCATAGATATTTGTACGGGGCCAGCTCTTGAAAGATCGATGGCATGGAGCCCAACAGTTATCTTGGAATTTCCCCAAGCTGTTGCAGTACAGTTTTCCGGGAGCCCTATGTTGAGCGACCCAATCCACCCAAGCCCGACGCCTGTGCTTCAGTCAAGGACACGAAGACTACCTGGGTGGCCGTGGATGTAACGTCCGCTGGCCCCAACACCATCACCGTGGATCTCACGAAGAGCGCAGGCCCTGAAACACAGCCATTAGGGACTTTTCGCAAAATATGCGTGATTGGAGCTTGGGCTAGGGCCGGAAATATTGGCAAGATTGAAACGGAAATAAGGACAAGCAGGAACGCACTTTCACTAATTACTAACCTTGTGTGCAGACGAGCATCAGAAGGCTCCAGCATGATCATTCCCGAACAAACAAAGCACATCCCTCTGTAATTCTCTCTCTAGGGTGCGTAAGGGTCCCCGACTTTTTGAGAAAGCTGCATAATTCCCATGCAGGGCTCCGTTTGGGTTCTAGGATTCTGAGGGAGCCGTTAGCTTGTTGTATCCGGAAATATTAATAGTATCATCGCGTTCTTACCCTCATAATACTAAGTATAGATACTGGTATTGTCCATCGGCCCTAGTCTGATGGTTTAGGCCCTCACATTGAACCCTGAAGCCTCAACAAGATTCTGTTTCAACCTGGACCCCCAAAGTACGTAAAATGATAACCCAAAACCCTTAAAAATAAAGCCCAAAAGGCTAGTATTCTACGCACTTTTAGGGTTCAGGTAGTGTTTACCTAAACACTGAACCCTATAAACCCTAAACCCTAAAACCTCGACGTGCTAGCGCGAGGCGAGGCTTTCGCCATTCGCTATGCGTGGCAAGGACTTCGGCGGGTTGTGTTGTGGCTTGGGATAGGGTTCAGGATTTAGGGTTTAGGTTGCGCCCCACCTAGTAACAGTCCATAATAGGGGTCACATTCAGAGCTCGATATATATATATATGTATACACAGATTTATTTATTCTTTATCTGGCTCTAGCTTATCCAACTGTTACGGAGCGGGGGCAGCACCCAAGGTTTAGGGTGTAGAGTTTTGGGGTTACAGGGAGGGTCTTTCGGGAATTGACTCTCTGCCGAACTTGGGACCCCGAGGAGGGTCCTCACGTTTAGGGTTTATAAGGGCTTAGGGCTGAGGCCCCGGGATTGCACTATCCATAGATGTTTTTTTGTTTCAGGATTCCGTGTGGAATTGCTTAGAGCGGGCCCCCAAACACTCTAACATCCCCTGTATTCCCCCTAGGATACCCTGAATTTGAAAAAATGAGCTCTTGAAACCCTGCATGAGGTAGCCTTTCCGGTGCAAGGTGCCAGCTTGATAACAAAACTTTGCACATCCAACTCGTAAACTGTTAGCCTGCGCAGACCTCACTGTCAAAGCGTGGAGTGTTGCAAGCCTGTCGATGAGTTTTGGGTCTCGTATTTGATTGTAAGCTGGCTGGTGGTTAGGGGAGAGACGGATCTTCGTAGTAGTTCCGCTCAACCCCGCATGATAGTCCCCATATCCCATGCCTCCGTTCCCTTCTAATGGACCACCAGCCTAATTCCCGAATAGTGATGTTTCCCTAAAGGTCCAAGGACCCAAATAAAAGGGCTTTAGGGCTCAAATACTACACTAATGGTATTTGGGCCCCAAAACCCTATTATTTTGGGTCCTTGGACCTTTAGGGTTTTAGACTCTTTGCATCCTGAAAAGCTCCAGTGGTTTCTGGGGTATGGACGTATAAGTTGAGACTTCCGAACTTGCATTATTGTACGTTTGATGTTGTTGATGCTGAAACCCTGCATGGTCTAAGGGTACTAGAAACCAAGTACTTAGAGTCACTCTGGGTTCTAGGTAGTGACCATCCTGATACTTTTGATTGCACTACACCTGCAGAGCATGAGAAGCACCAGACAGGCATAAGTCCCTGCCGTCATGGCATTTCATTTATTGGGGATAATGTTTGGCAACGGCAATATGCCGACCTTCCCATATACCAGGCATGCCTCCACTAGGCGGCATTGCCAAGCATGCGCGTTGTGTGAGTTAAGATGAAACCTCGTGCACGGACCCTACGCTCTACCAAGTGTACTCATGAGCCTTCCCCTAGGGGTCCAAGGACCCAAATAATAGGGTATTGGGGCCCAACTACAACTAATAGTATAGTCCTTGGGTTCTAACACCCTATTAGTTGGGTCCTTGGACCCGAGGGTTCTAAATCGCCCTAAGCGCAGCCTTGCAAGAATTCCTGTGTTGAAGTTGTGGCCATGTTTCATATGCCTGCATCACAAAATGCCTAGTCGGTCCTCCGAAAACGTGCCACCGCGGAAAGTTTACCTAAACTCCAAAGGTATGTAGAACGATGGCCTTGTTGGCTCCCTCTTGGGGTACCTAACCCTGATCAAGGGCCCGAGTAGCTGCCGGCTGTATACACAAAGTTCCCATATAGACATTTCAAGGCCTGAATATGCATTATTTGTGTCCTTGGACCCTCAGGGTAAGAGCCGTGTTACATCACAAAGCAGTCAGTAAGCAGGAGATTGTTGCGATCAGCGCGATCCAACAGGGGACTCTTGGCATTGAGACCTCACAACTCTCGAGGACACATAGCGTCGTAATCATGGCTTGTTTGGATAAGTGTTTTGCGAAATAAGCTATATGGCATTTTCGTAAGGAGCCCTTTGTCCTTGCAGAACGGTTACCGGTACTTCCTGCTTCTGGGGCCAAAATACCCAAAGTGCACCAAAAGCAGTCCAGCTTTGAACGAATCTACAGCTGAGGCATCGCCCCCATGGTAGCTACGCAGCATTTCGCATCTACCACTCGAAGCATCCACTGTTATCCTCTCCTCGAATATTCAACCCTAGTGTAAAACATTCCCCCTGGTGGTATATAATAGTATATTGGGAGTCTTTAATATTAGGGGGGTGGGGAGGTTTTATATTGGGGGGTTGGGGGCAGGCTTAAGCAACCTCTACGCTCCAGTTTGGGTTGGCGCCCTGCCTTAACCTACCGAGTTTAGGGCTTATAGGGTTAAGGGTGTACAGGATTAAGGGTTTTGGGATTGGGGTTAGGGATTGAAAGCTTTGCCATAACCTTTCAAAACCTACTTTTTTGTAGGTTCCCTATAAATTCTATACAGGGGCTTATAAGTGGGCCCTACAAAAAAGCTAGGTTTTGGGTAGGTTAAGGTGGGAACCCAGGCAGGTATTTAAACCTCCGCAAGGATCCCCAAGACAACGAGCCCAAGCCGCAAGTTAAATCCCGAACACTAAGGGTCCGAGGATTCAAATAATGGTGTATCAGGGCCCACACACTATAATCTCAATAGTATTTGGGACCTAAAACCCTATTATTTGGATCCTTGGACCCTTAGGGTTACGCTCCCTCAACAAAGGAACCCGGCGCAATTTGTGGGGCTTCCCTCTTCTGTGTCCCCTACACCGTAATATCTGGACGCTTCAATCCCTAACCGTTAGCCCCTCTTTGACCTAAGCCGCAAGTAACACCAAAAACCTGAACCCCCAGGGTCGAAATTACAATAACTAACCCTTAACACCCCTAAGGCGAACTCACAATTCCTAACCTACAGTCCTTAAACCTCAACCCCACCAAAACCTCGTAGTCTATCTATTCCTACATATGTATTTACATATCCATGTAATCCCCTGTACCCTAACCAAAAGCCCCAAGCCTGAATTCCTAAACCTTATTCTTCTTTCCCGAGGAACCTGAGAACCCTATAGATCCTATGCAATGCTCTAAACCCCAAATTTTTTGGCCAAGGAACCATGCCCCCTCGCCTCCTGCCCACTCCTGGCGCAGCCGTCTGGGCTTCCGGCAAATCCTTTCCTGGCCCGCATCGAGGAGAGGGTTTTTGCTACAACTACTTTGTTTGGGTCTAGAGTTTAGGGTTGGGAGAGCGTTGGGGAACTACTTGGTGCACGGCGCGTTGAACAATGCAGAGGACTTGAGCAACGTGCACGTTGGACATGTGTGGTTTTATAGCGCGATGTTGCTGGCTTCTTCGGAAAAGTAAGGTTTCAACTTCTGGCGAAAGTACTTCGTCCCGCTCTTTGTTGCAAAGCGAATGCTCGCAGAACTCCATGGATCTCAAGTAGCCGTTCTAGACAAGATGCATGCAAATCAGCCTCCGGCAGATCCATGCTGCCACTGGCAGAAAGACTGAAAGAAGGCAACCCTGAAAGAGAGTACCTATTGCAATGTCTTGTTCATATTCTGCATGCGGCAACGCACTTAGATGTTTGTATGATTTGCCTAGGTTCTGCACATAGTGACGAGGCTGCGTGTTCTTATTATTTGTGTTGTTTCTGCACACATTTTATACACCGACCTGCTGTTACCTGTATTCAGAACCGTGTTCAGTAGAACCTGCACGCAACTAGCCCCCGTCCCCCCACCCCTCCCTAACACCAAACCCAGCGAGCGCAGCCAGCAGCACGAAAATGGTCGTGAAGTGTAGCGACCTGACGAAATTGGCAAAAATTGAGATAGAAAGCTGCACAGGAAATTCATTAAGTTGTTGCTAATTAGAACCTGCATGTAGCTATCCTCCCCCCGCAACCCCCTCCCACACCCAGCAGAGCCAACAGCACGCCGCCGGCTGTGAAGTGTAACGACCTAATGAAACTAGACAGAATTTGGGGTTTGGGACACAGCGTTTAACAAGCCTGGGGCCAACTACTTCTACATGGCCTTTTTGGATTTTGGATTTAAACCCGAAGCCCCCAAAACCCTGTGTCACGCAGCGGTTCCTACCCCAAATCCAAAACGGTTTTTGGGGTTTACTTCGATGGTCAGATTAACGTAGAAAGTAGGTTAATACCCCCTATAACCCATATCCTAGCCCTAATTAGCCCCATTATTCGCCTACTTACTACGTCCGACATGACCCTCCAAGTAGGATTCAGGGCTTGGGGATCTTGGGATATAGGGCTCAGCCAAAATTGTCCAAGGTGATTCTAGGATGTACTCTAGTACCATTACTCCGATCCTTGTCCCCGCATAGCAGTGCTTTAGAGAGCCTAGAGAGGGTCCTGTAGGAATAGGATTCTTGAGTCCCTAAACCCTAAACCCCAAAACCCTAAACCCTAAACCCCAAAACCCTAAATCCTAAACCCTAAATCCTAACCCCCAAACTGTAGGAATAGGAATCCTGAGTTGGGATGTTCAAGGCATTTAGTGCTGTCGAGGTCTTCGGCGATTCGAAAGCTAAAGCAGGAGGGGAGTCACGGTGGCGACCCTATATAGGCTGTATGTGCCCTTGTTTAGATAAGTCCCAAAACTCATATACCCTACACCCTAAGCCCTAAACCGCGATGCCACCCTAAACCCTAAACCCGAAACCTTTATATACCTTTTATATTAATTCCCCCCACTGGGGATCTCCCTTCTGTAGTTGGTCCCACTCAATGCAGTCGTTTGGGCCCCATGCTCCTTTAGTCCCTTACTTCACAGGTTCTTAGAAGGGAATGGAGGACTTCATCCCTATAGCAGCCCTTATGTAACTCCCAAGGATATGATGTTTTTCCCATGTTCTTTGCCATGCCCTACTTCCTTCCCACTAAGCCTTCAACCCTGCATAGTAATTCCCATGTTCTTTCCATCCATGGCTCATGGTTCCTTACTGATAAACTACCCTAAACCAGGTTAGGATATTATGACCATAATAGGGATATAAACCCAAGAAATCAAAGAGCACTTACCCTCCTAGGGCTCCTTTTAGAGTGCTCTTTGATTCTGTTTACCGTAGGTCAAAATCCTAACCTGCCCTAAACCCTAAACTCCTGGCCCTAGCCTCTATTTCATGAATTCCTGCCTCCGCATGATGTTCCATGCCCTGGACCCTCAACCCCGCACCCGAAGAGCCCACTCCCTGCCAACAGCCGGCAAGATTCAGGCTGGGCAATTTAAAGCAACCTCACCCGACCTCACCCTAAATGCTGGTTTATTTAGGGAATAGTACCAAAATGGCCTTAAATTGGTAACTGAAATTAGTTTACAACCCCAATATGTACCTTGTATAACCCATTAAAATAGTTTCCATTTTCTTTATTCACCCTGTTCAGATTCTAAATTACCCCTAAACCCTAAACCCTGTTCAGGACGGGCGATGCAAATGTGTGGCCCCTCAGATATGCGATGAGGGCCTACAGCAGATCGTGCTCTAGGTCCCCGCGCGCCGAAGGGCATTGGTGTTGAGGGTGTAGGGTTAAGGGTTTAGGGCATTGGTGTTGAGGGTTTGGGGTGTAAGTATTGGACCTCAAAAGTAGGCAAAACGATAGCCTAAAACCTTAAAAGATAGCCCAACTGCCAACAGGCCATTATTCTACATACCTTTAGGGCATAGGTAGGTACTTTGCGAAATACTAGCGTCATTTGCAGTAGCCAGGATGTTGCCTGATCATAACCTGGGCATACCTGGGTCTTTCCTTACCTAGTTTAGGGGGCCGTTGGGTACCATTGCACCTCCCACCCTGAACCCTAAACTAAGATTTAGTTTGTAGGGTTTTAGTGGCAGAGAAAAAGCCTTGCCACTGAAATCAGGCTACTATCTCTTGACCCCTATATAGCTATAGTAGAACACTATACTACCCAATCTTATGAAAACGAGATAGGCCCCTATCCTCGGCGGCTTGGAGCCCACCTTAGAGATCTTATTTCAGTGTGGGTGTTGAGCCATGCGCTGGCAGTTTAGGGTTCAGGGTCTAGGTCGCATTTGGCGATGATTCCCGTGCAGGGGCTGGCCCTAAATTTCAGACATCCTTTCCGGCACGGAAGCAGGTTTCAGAAAGCTAGCCTGTATCATGTACATGTTTCAACTGTAACGGCAAAAAGCCAGAGTCTAAACGAGTGACAAGGTCGGCTGGCTTATGAAGCAATGATGTTCATGGAATGCTTTGTGGTCATTGCAACCCTCACGCCAGAAAAACAAGAAGTACCATGAAAAGTATATTACATCCCCGCCAAAGGCCTGAGACTTCATATTCTTCCCAGAAATGAAAGGGCTCATCTAAAACAAAGCAATACTATTGGCCCCTTTCTCCAGAATGAAAAATATTCTCCCTCCGCACGTCCTAGTAATTACTGTAGTCTTTGCTCACTAAAGAAGGTTGCATCGCAGCGCTATCAACAAATCTTCCCTCCTCAAGAAGGATTCATGAACAATGGTTTCGCCCGTTTGTTCAAGGCTTCTTTTGAAAAAAGGGTCTATATAACTACAATGATCCATCCCCAGCTGATATTTCCCCCTATGCTGGACGGGGATTCGCAAGCATCAGTATTGGTCACCAGTATCCCTCAACCCTAAACCCATTCAACGGCTCATTTCAGCACGTTTTATTGGCCGTTTGGGCCCGACAGGGTGGAACGGAGTCGTAGAGCTGCTGTGAAGTGGTGAGCTAGGGTTCTACCCTGCCCCCCAGAATCCTAAACCCTAAACCCTAACCCTAGAGTCTAGAGCCCCCCTTAAGTAGATAGAATATAGGGTTTAGAGTTCAGGATTTAGGGTTTAGGATTTGGGGTTTATAGTCCCCGTTAAGTAGATAGAATGAATATGGGGTATATGGGGATCTTATTGTTAGAATATACCCAAAGCAATATACTATCCACTTAAGGGGGACGATAAGCCCTGAACCAAACAAGGGAGTTGTTAAAGGCGCTGTAGAGGGTTTCGGACTAAGCGTTTAGGGACTTTATCCTTCTTCCCCACAACTTTCACCAAACAAGGGGCCCATTTGTAGGGATTGTAGAGGGTTTCTATGGGGAGTATATATGGAATATTACGGGGGTGCTGGGGGGACGTCGTTTCATATTAGGGGGAAGGGATTACAATCCAAGGTACAAGTACAACAACGCCCTCCGATAACGCTTGCCCGTCCAACGTCCCGCAACCTTAGTATCAGGACATGCAGCCCGCTCTAGATTTGTCTAGGCTTTAGGTTTTAGCTGGGAGCCCCACACCCGCACAATCAAAAAAGCTGGTGTATGGGGGTGGAAGGGGGGACGCGGGGTTGAAATATCAGGGGAAGGGGATTGCATGTTCTTGTACACGGAATGCTCAACCCCAACAGAGGTCACGAAGAAACCACACGAGCTGCAGTCTAAACTCCTTAAAGTGGATTATATAGGGAATTATACAGGGGATACTAAAAGGATTATTAAGGGTGATGCTAGGAGCTTGGACTATAGCCCACATGTTGGCACGTAAGTATGCGGAGCCCCGAGTGATTGTGTTTGTGTAACATGCCCATTCATCGCCACAAGCGCAAAGCCCCAAACTTAGGGCCTAGGGCTTAGGATTTGGGGTGACCCTGAACGCCAAACGACTCATATCTGAGGCAAGTACAGGAGGTGAGCTACAATGCAGGGATCTTACAGAAGCTCTATATACCCTTCTGTACACTTTATATAAACTTCCCCCATTGGAAGCGCAACTCCTGCAGTTTGTCCCAAACAGAAGTGCTCCTCAGCGGAGTGCTCTGCGACTCCTTCTGCAAATCCTGATGCCAAAGACGAGATGGTTGATGGAGGAAAACTTTCTAGGGTTTAGGGTAAAGATTTCAGGGTTTAGGGTTTGGGTGTCCTTTCGTGCCACTCTGTTCTCTCTGTATTCCCGGCACTTGGTGTATACCTGCAGCGGCCACTGATCTTCGAATTGGCATTTTTCCCAACCACCCTAAACCCTCTTTTGTGAGCTATAATCTAAACTCCTTCAAGGGGGACTACATAGGAGTGCTACATGGTTTATTAAGGGGGATACTAGGAGCTTAGACTATAGCTCATATAGGCTTCTACATGATCCATGCTGAATTCCTCCATCAATGTGCGACCGGCGTTTTAGCTGGCGCCGTCTCACCCTGCTGTGGGAAAAGATTGCCTGGGCCTGGACCCCAAAGGTAGGTAAATTAATGGCCCAAATTAGGGTTTAGGGTTTAGAAACAGCCTAAAGGGCAATTACTCTGCATACTTTTGAGGTTCAGGTAAAAGTGTTCATCGTTCAGTGCCGTGATTGTTCTCAGTATCATGATTATTGCAGGGTTTCCTTGATTTGGGTTGAGGGTACAGGGCTCATTACTTAGGATTTGGGGTTGAGGGTTTAGCATTTAGGGTTTAGGATTTTGACCCTAAACCCTAAATCCTAAACCCTAAACCCTAAATCCTGAACCCTAAACCCAAAACCCTTTTGGATTTTAGGATTTAGACGTCACCCCAGGGCTCTAGGGATTCAAATCGCAAACAGCCCAGAGTCGATCTTCTTCTTGGGCTGTACGGCCCAAAGTCGGTTCTGCACTGTTCATGCACTTGGAGTCGCAGAATCCCGTATGTAACCCCCTTTAAGGACTTGAGACTATAGCACAACCCTAAACCCAAAGATATATAATCCCCCCCTTTAGGGAGTTTAGATTTTGGCTCATATTAAGGGGAGGGAGTACCTAAACCCAAATCCCTAAATCCTAGACTCTGCATCCTAAACCCGAAATCCTAAACCCTAAATCCTAAACCTCAACCCTGAACCCTTATCCCCAAATCCTTAACCCTGAATCCTAAACCCGAAATCCTAATCCCCAAACCCTAAATCCTAAGCTGAGGAAGTACCCACTGCTCCGGTCGCCTGCGCCAGGTGCCTCAGACTAGCGCCGCCGGAGCGGAGTCCGTCCGCCTGTCGAGACGGGCCCTTAGAGTCCTTTTAGAGGTGTTTAGGGTTTAGGATTAGGATGTGGTGTTTACAGGTCTAGGATTTGGGGCTTAGGGGTCTAGGATTTGGGGGTTAGGTCTTAGGATTCAGGGCTTAGGATTTAGGATGTAGGGGTTGAGATATTCGGGCGATATGGGGGGTACAAAGGGATTCTGGGGGTGCTCATGAAGGAATCTATAGGGGTGAAAGTCTGAAGCTACGAGTTGCTGGTTCTTGAAGGGGACTCAGTGGGTCTCAGGTTTGGGCAGACGGGAGAATAGTTTTGATACCATTTTGAGCGATTTGGTAGTTTTGCCTTGCGATTTACGGTTTCATGAACCCAGAGTCCTTTTCAGATCTAGAAGACCTGTCTGCATTATAAGAAACGGGTCACCCCCCCTCCCCGCCCCTTTCTCCTCCCCCCGCCCCCTCTCACCCGCTTCAAGCATCGCGCAAAGTGAATGCATGCTCCTTTGCGGTGGAAACTGGCACCAGGCATGTGGAGGCAAGCCTTTGAGTTGCTCCTGTAGCAGCAGGAGCAGCAGGAATTACCAAGCCCCATTCTGTCGGATTTCACAGCCCCTCCGCTGTTCGTGGATGGCCGAAGGGCATACCTTCGGTGACGAGCAGGCATGGTTTCAGAGCGCTGGAGCTTCGCATCGAGTGGGCCTTCCACTTTATTTGCTAAACCGTGGACCCTAAATCCTCAAGCCAAAACTTAGAACCCTAAACCCTTAAACCCTAAACCCGAAAACCTTATAACCCTAAACCCCACACCCTAAGACCCTAAAACTCTAAAACTTTAAAACCTTAAACCCTAAAACCCTAAAACCATAAACCCTAAACCCTGAAACCCTAGAACCCTCAAACCCTGAACCCTAAACCCCAAAACTTTAAACCCGAAAGCTGCTTCAAGATGACCTTTAGAACAAGCCCCGCCTGATGCCAAGTCCTCCACTGCGCCCTGGCCTGACGCCTCACCGGCGGGCAAGGTGGGTAAACTAGGGGGCTAAGGTTTGGGATTTAGGGTTTAGGGTTTCGGGTCTCGGGTCTAGGGTTTAGGGTTAAAGGTTTAGGGTTTAGTGGTCTTCTCTTGACGTAGTAAGTCTGCTTAGCAATGTGGGTGGCTTGTTCGGGACAGTAAGTGCGCTCACTGAGTCAAGAGAGGCTCCAAGTATGATTTTTGCTACCGTATGATGTTGAGTTCCGGGTTGAAGGCTTCAGGCTTGGGCGATATGAGCCCTCATTAGTCTAAACTCCTAGCATCCCCCTTTAATAAGCCCGAAATTATTCCCCCCATATAATCCCCTATATAGCCCCCTTTCAAGGAGTTTAGACTATCACTCATATGCTTTGCGGATGTTGAGGTTTCAGAGTCTGTTGGTTTAAAGGGCTTCCACCTGGTGCCAGCTGGGAGCAGGTATGGGGATCGCTGCGTCAGGCAGCCTCTATATATGTACTATAGTCTAAATTCCTTAAAGGGGGTTATATAAGGGATTCTGGGGACTATCATAGGGGTTATTAAGGGGGATACTCGGAGTTTAGACAATGGCTCATATGGTATCCTAGAATAGTCCCTGCCACCCATACCCCCATTCCCTACCAGTCACCAAGCAGTTTGTAGGAAGGGGTGAAACGGAGAGGTTCTGGCAGGGAGTAAGGGCTTCCGTTTGTCTGGATGGCTTGGAGGGACGTTTTGCTAAGAACCTCTTCGGAGCTTCCAAAGCCTGAGGGCGCGCTCTTGCAGTCCGCATATGAAGGATTGTAGTATGTTTCGGTTTTCACTGGGGCTCCTTGTTTATGGAAACTGTCACATAGCCACAATAGATCTCCCACTTATAAGAATGGCTTCTGCACTTGGGGATTTACAGGTTTACAGGTGGGGCATAGCTAGAGCTGCCCAGTAATTAGGCTCTAAGTAACCACGCCCCTGCAGATAGGGCCTAGGTTTGTGGGGGTGTTCTGGGTGTTGGGAAATGGATTTGTATCCTTTTGGCCAGAAGTGTTACCCTAAACCCATACACCCTAAACCCTAAAACCCATAAACCCTAAACCCTAACCCCATGAACCTTAAACCCTAAACCCTAAGCACTACTGAGAGATGCAACTGAGCTTTGAGGTTTTCAGGTATCAGCCTTCAAGAGCTTTGGAGCGGGGTATTCAGCCATCAGGGTTTAGCATCTAGGGTTTAGTGTGTACCTGGGCCCCAAAGGTATGTAAAATAATGGCCTTTATGGCCATTATTCTGGGTCTAGGGCTATTATTTTTACATACTTTTGGGGTTTAGTTAGGGTTTAGCTTCAGTATCTTTTTCCCTCCCCTTGCTTTGACCCCCGCCCCACCCTCCACCCCTAAGGTTTAGGGTTTAGGGTTTAGGCCCCGCGCCCCCCTAGTATCAAATACTTCCACTGTGTGGTGTATCATGATACATTGGGAGTATTTAACATCAGGGGGG
>CAJNIZ010007241.1:2686-14257 GCA_905231905.1 Symbiodinium pilosum
CCCAAACCCCTAAACCGTAAACCTTACCAGTATGGGCTATTAGACCCTAAAATTCCCTATTAGGACCCTATTAAGGGTTGATTAAGGTACCCTTAAGGTCTAATAGCCCATAGTGGTAAACCGTGTTAGAGGACCGACCGGTAACACAGGCAAGGCGATCAACGTTTTTCGCCAACCCTGGGCCCAACCTTTTCACCAACTCCTGGGCCTCACTTGTCCCATAATATGAGCCAGAATCTCAACTCCTTAAAGGGGTTTTATAGAAGATTATATATGGGACTACTATAGGGGTTCTTAAGGGGGATACTAGGAGTTTAGACTATGTTTAGGTGTTGGAGTTTAGGGTGTAGGGGTCTAGGGTTGAACTACTGTTCCGCAGACATGCTACCTGCAGTTCGCGGCTCAGGTTTAAACCTATAGGTCAGCAGTGTTCATGTCATGTTCCATGTGACTTCCATTCCCTTCTTACAGCCACCAGCCTCAACCTAAACTGTAAACCTTATCCTTGAACCTTGAGCCATTTATGGGGTTGGTGTTCACGAACTTAAATTAAGATACTATAGTAGGGGGAAAATGGTTATTTACAATGTACCGAGAATATGGTAACTTAGCTCTAAGTACCTTGATAGCACCCCAGTTTAGGGTTCCCCATAGATCACAGTTTTCATGCCATCTTGCATTTTATTTTGCCCTTCCCTTCTTACACCCACCAACCTAAACCGTAACCCTAACCTTGAGCCCTGAACCCTAAACCCTAGGGTTCAGGATCAGGGCTCTAGACCCGGGATGGGATCGTTGTTGAGAACTTTCTCGTCGCGCTTGGAAACGTCAAGCCTGGGGTTATCACGCAGCATAGGAACGTGATATCTGACTTAGGATTTCGGATTCAGGGCTCATTGTGAGAGTTTGGGGGTTTATGGAGCTAGCTGGCCGTAAAGGGACGTTCTTCCCAAGAAATGGGGAGTCAGATGAAAAGGACAACGGGAAAGGACATGGGAGACTGGCATTATGTAGTGGAACCCTAAGCCCTAAACCCAATAGGGATTAGGGTTTCCCAAAGTTCTGGGTATGCTTTTTGGGGTCCCTATGAAACTTATTGCGCACAATCTGGTACTTGGAAGACTCCAGGGTTTAGGGTTTAAGTTAGGCGCATAGAGCTTCACCCAGTTTTTCGGTTTGGTGTAAGCCCCGGAGGCGAAATAACAAAGTGAGTTGATGGCCAGCTTTTTGATCCTTGGCATTTCTACAATTCCCTCCCGCCAACACGGCCATGTCTTTGGCATCCCTGCAAATTCCTCCCACTGATAGGGGAACCTCCCGCTCTTCTGGTGTTGGGTACTCCGATTGTGGCATGCTATAATACCCTAATATATCGTGGGAGTATTTATTCTTAACAGCTGTTGGATTCTTATACAGCGGAGAGGGGACCATGATGCCTTCTGCTCAGCTTGCACAAGGTTGCGCTCATGAAATCCAAAACCGAAGCCCGACCCTACACCCTAAACCCTAAAACCCACACTACACCCTAAACCTCAAACCCTAAACCCCACCCTACACCTAGATCCTAAGTCGTAGCTTCCATGTTCTTTTCCATGTCTCCGAGGTTGTTGGTGATGACACCAGCGACGGCCAAGGCATTGCAAGCTTCGCCCGGCCCTGAGGGATCCCGAAGCAGCAGAGCCTCTATGTGGGGTCAGGGTTTAGGGGTGAGGGTCTAGGGTTGAGGCTCTAGTGACTCCAGTGTTTAGGGCTTAGGGGTGGGCCAATTGTGTAGGATTGTTTCACGATGTTGTAGTTCCCCCAAATAGCGGGAACCCAATATCGACCCCACGATATTATTGTCCTGACGGGGTGAGAGCGGCGGGCGGTGAGGGCAGTGGACTCAGTGATGGACTCAGTGAAGGGTAGTGGGGGGTTGATATCCTTCTCTGCGCGAGTGAGCTCGGTGAGGCGTCGGGCCTTCCTTGGGCTCGGATTAAATACCTACACGTATACAGCCCAGCCATGCAGGGGGTGAGCCTATACCTATACAGCCCAGCCGGGTTTGGGAATAAGGTCCACCTGAAACCCGAGGTTCCCCAAAACCCTAACCTACACCCTAAACCTTAAACCCTTAACCCTATGTGCCTAAGTAAGCACCCCCAAAAACCCCAAAACTCTAAACCCTAAATACTGAATCCTAAGCCCTCTACCTTAAACCTTACATCCTAGACCCCAAAACCCTCAAAACGGACAACCTGAACCTTAAACATTAAACCCCAAACCCAAAGGCTCCATGTAGCTATATGGTATATACTTGGGCCCTAAGGTAGTTATATGGGAACCCCTTTTGGCCCTAAGTATATACTATATAGCTACATGGAGCCTTTGGGAAACCCTCAACCCTAAACTGACAGGTCCTGGGTGCAGTGACCCGGTCGACCTTTGCTGGAGCCCGTGGTCGGGAGTTCTGCTTCGCCTCGGGCCAAGATCAGAGGCCCTACAAACTGGGCAGTTCAAAGCAACCTTACCCGACCTCACCCTAATTGGCTAAATGGTGGTTTATATAGGGAGTACTGCCAAAAGGTTTAGGGTTTAGGGCCTTAAATTGGGAATTCATTTTTTCTAAATTGCCCTGTAGAAAGGCTACTAGGGGGTTGGGCTATCTCAAGCAGGATGTTTTTTCTTCTTGCCGATCAACTTCCACAAAGTCCAGGCTCATGTGTGGCGGTCTATATTATTGTTGTTGTTGACGAAGGATGCTTTATTTTGTTTTTTTCTTGCCAGGTTTCGGCACTTGTGCAATTATTGCTGTCCGCTTAACAGTTGTCAGTGCCTATGCGGGGTTCCGTGGTAATTCAGGGTGGCTGTTAATAGTTAAGGGACTTAGTTTAAGTTACTATATTCTGGAAAACATACAGTTATTATGTATACCCATCATGGTAACGAAAAGCAACCCAGTAATTCAGGGTGGCAGAAGTGTGGGCTTCGACTGAACATCTCTCATCATACGGTCTTCTGGAAACGTTTTCAGTCAGCCTGATGGTGGTCGGGAACATACCCAGAGTCCCGCTCTCTCTCTCTCTCTCTCCACTTATCCGACACTAGTGTCTACATGGTAAAGTGCAGGTAAAATAGCTTGAAATCCTTAGACAAGTCTTTTCAATCCTCAGCGCCCAGCGTGTGCGGTAGATGGTGTGAGTTCTCCCGAAGTGGGGTGAGTCAACCCCACCCCTTGTACCGTCCTCTGCAAACGGGACGATATGGGCTTCCGTGCGCGTATGTATGGGGATACTCCAGGTTGCTGTTAAGGAGCTCAAGCTAATTTTCCTCTCTTGAGACCCTACAAAAATTACCCCGGTCACTTTATTCAAGCCCCGTAACAGCAACCCAGTATTGCCGGGGTCCTTCCGAACTCTGAACCCTAAGCCCTAGACCCTAAATGAGCCATAGTTTAAATTCCTAGTATCCCTCGTAAGAAGCCCTGCAGTAGTTCCATACAGAATCCCCTATATACCCCCCGCTTTCAGGGGTTTAGAACCCTAAAACCTAAACCCTGCATGATCCCCGATACAATGGCAATTCAGGAGTTTAGAACCCTAAAACCCAAAACCCTACATAATACCCTACATAAACTCCTAAATAACCACAATTCAGGGGCTTAGAACCCTAAACCCTAAACCCTATTTAGTCCCGATTCAGGAGTTTAGATTACAGCTCAAATCACTTTGACAGGCTCCCGGCTTGATAAGCGCTTGGGAATGCAGGGTTCGCTCTGCAGAGGGAAAGCATGTGGAGTACAGGCTCCGGGGATTAGGATTTAGGGTTTAGGATTTAGGGCTCAGGATCTAGGATTCAGGGTTTAGGATTTAGGGTTTAGGATTTTGGGCTTATAAGTTAGAGTTTAGTAAGTGGGTGACAAAGGGGGCTAAAAGCAGGCCAGCCCCAAGGGGCGGACTTCTGACCCAATTTGAACCAACTTAGCGAGTTTGAAGGATTATACAGGGGACTTTTATAGCAGTTATTAAGGGGGATACTAGGAGTTCAGATTATAGCTCATTTAACACCTACCTAGTAAGTGTCCTGAGCCTTGGTGTAGATTTGAACTGTAGCTGTTTGGGTAAGTGTACTGAGGCTTTCTTTTGGAACATTGGTGGGTGTAAGACCCTAAACCCTAAACCCGTCCTAAACCCTAAACCCGTAATCCTAGTGGTAGTAAGAGAGCCAGCGTAAGATCAAACCCACAGTCCTATTCGACTTCTGCGAAGCCCCTCTCAAATCCTGACGCCTACATGACAAGGCAGCCAACAGCAAAGCGGCGGCCACCCTGAAACTCTGAACCCTGCACCCTCAGCTGTATTGTAAGACAGAGTTCTGCCTGACTCCCATGACGGTTTTCATGAGCCTTTGGTAAGATCTCAGAGATGCCCAGTATAGCACCTCCATCAAATCAGTTGCCTAAAGCCCTTGTTATTCCGTCGCCCCTGCCTCTGCATCTAAGGCACTGCCCTTCAACAGCCGTGGTCAGTTTCCGCTGCTCTTTGAGAAGCTGCAGGACAATGCTTCCATTTCATGTATTGTGGCAGACTGCATCGGGGTCATGCTGGTCTCTCAGTATTGCGCTAGGTTGTACTTTATGTGTATGCTTGACAACTATTCTTTTTTTTCACTCTCGGCTTCTATATCCAGATGGTTCTGAAACCCCAAACCCTTAAACCCTAAACCCTAAACCCTTAACCCTAAACCCTTAACCCTAAACCCCCAAACCCTAAACCCTTAACCCTAAACCCGCGTTTCAAAGCAGGGCTGCCCGAGGGCCCGTACAAAGCTGTCTAATGATGGATCTTCACACCCTCGAATTTGCTCAGGTGCTGCTTCTATCACGAAAACAGTGGCCATGACCTAGAAAATCCTTGGGGTTGGGGAGGTTAAGGGCTTAGGGTTTAGGGTTTAGTCCATAGCAATGGTTCTCGTTCTTCTCTTTCGTGGCGCAGGAATCAGGGCTTGCCGGTTCAGCCCTGGGATCAAGGGTTCCAAAGTTGTACCTGAAGGGTCGCACCCCGAAAAGGTTTCCTGAAGGCCCCCACAGTCTCGTAGGGTTCCTTAAGGTTTAAACCCTCAACCCTAAACCCCAAGAAACCCTAAACCCTCATAAACCCTAAACCCTAAAAAACCCTAAACCCCAAGAAACCCTAAACCCTAATAAACCCTAAACCCTAAGAAACCCTAAACCCTAATAGACCCTAAACCCTAAGAAGCCCTAAACCCTAAGAAGCCCTAAACCCTTAACCCTCAACCCTAATAAACCCTAAACCCTCAACCCTAAACCTTAAGAAACCCTTAACCCTAAGAAACCCTAAACCCTAAGAAAGCCTAAACCCTAATAAGCCCTAAACCTAAGAAACTCTAAACCCTAAGAAACCCTAAACCCTAAGAAACCCTAAACCCTAATAGACCCTAAACCCTAAGAAGCCCTAAACCCTAAGAAGCCCTAAACCCTTAACCCTCAACCCTAATAAACCCTAAACCCTCAACCCTAAACCCTAAGAAACCCTAAACTCTAAGAAACCCTAAGCCCTAATAAGCCCTAAAGCCTAATCGACCCTACGCTGGGCTCTTGTAGAACAGAATTGTACATTTTTATGGATACCTGGGCCCAATATCAATTTCACCAGATCTTTTTAAATCGTGTTTCAACAAGAGCCCAGTAAAGCCTCAACCCCGTGGATTGGAAGGACGAGTCAGTTCGACGCCAACTCAAGGCTCTGGCAGAGCAGATTTTAGGGTTTATGGTTTAGGGGTTCAAGGGTTTTAGGGGTCTAAGGGTTTAGGGGTTAGGGTTTAGTGTTTTAAGGGTTTAGGGGTCTAAGGGTTCAGGGTTTAGGGGTTTAAGGGTTTAGGGGGTTTAAGGGTTCAGGGTTTAGGGGGTTAAGGGTTTAGGGGTTTCGGGTTTAGGGTTGAGGGATGTAACAATGATTTCCTGGCGCTACCTGTAGCCCCAGTTAGCTACAGTGCTATGGAGCATACCTAGAAGTCAGGCGGTGCTCTCTGCCAATCTGTGGGGAATGGGAGTTACGGGCAAGGGAGTGGGGGAGGGAAAGGAAAATTGAAGCCACTATTCAGGGGTCCTAAGCCCTAAACCATAGGTACTGCCCCCACTCAGCAAAAGTTGGATAGTAAATATGATATGGTTCTATATCGCCCTTAATAGGACCCCTGATATAGACTGTTACTGGGCGGGGGGCAGTACCCAAACTAAACCCTATTCCAGGGTCCCGGGGAATGAAGGAAATGGAACCTATTACATAAGTAGGCATTATATTAGTAGCGGCTACATTACTAACCCATTCCTCCATCCCCTACTTGCAAGGTTCAGGGTTTTAGGGGTTTAGGGTCTAGGGTAATCTAGTATAAGTGAAAGGGAATGAGAGCTGGTTGAGGGTTTATTGTGTAGAGGCTACAAAGGCTGGTGTTGGGGTTCAGGGTTTCGCACCTGGAGTTTCCCATGTCAGAATTCCATCTTGTTAACCCACCAAAGGGACTGGCTCTCTATGAAAAGTACCCATGAAACAGACTTACGAAGCATGGGCCAAGAGATCAACTGGGCAAGACATTGCAAGTTTATATGGAGGAATTGTTGTCCAAACACCACACACTAACCCCTGAATTACAAATCCTTAACCCCCTAACCCAGAAATGCTAACCCCAAAACTCTGTAAACCTTTGTAAATCTAACCCTACACACAAAATCCTACATCCAAGAAGGCCCTGAACTGTTGTAAGTCTCTCAAATTCCTTCACAAACCACAGATCAACGCGTACGGCCTCAGCGCGCCTTCCATGGAGGAGGCTCCGGGGCTTGTTGTTGAGTTGAGGGTATATAGGAAGGTTTAGGGTTCGCGGTTTGGACCTAGATTTTGAGCCCCGCGAGTCCCCAGGGTTAAGGATTCAGAGTTTAAGGCGGTTTGGGGGTAGGGGGGTGCGAGCTTAAGCTTTGGGGGTTGAGGGCTCAGGCGCCTTGCTGTTGGACTTCAAGGTGTAGCCCGGCTCCTAATTATTCAGGACTCCGCTGTTTGAGGAAGCCTGTGGGTAATTCCATTTTCCCTAAACTCTAAACCCTGATCCCTAAACCCCTAAATCCCAAACCCTGAACCCTAAACCCTAAACCCTAAGCCCCAAACCCGAATCACAAAACAGCCCCAAGACGTAACCATGTTTAAGCTGCGCATTGCAAGCCTAACCTTGGAAAGCCCTGGATACTGGCACGATTACGGCTTAGGGTTTGGGGTTTAAAGGACTAGGCTTTGGGGTTCAGGGTTTAGGGTTTAGGGCTCAGGCTTTAGGGGTTGGTGATTTTGCAGTGAAGGACCCAAAGGCCTTCAAACCTTGAATCTTCCTATCGGAACTCTACCTCTTGCAATTGCTTCTAGGTCAGTCTCTGCCAGACCCTACTACTGTTGATTTGCCGTTTGTTCTAAGGTCCGTGTAAGAAGGGATCGTGAGCAATACGCCTCCTCCTTAAAAGGGGATCCTGACAAAACAGGGAACCTACATTATGGGGACAGGTACTTTGCACAACTACCATTTAGGGTTGGGGTAGGGTTTAAGTTTTAGACATTACCACCCAAAAATACAGAATCAGCCAGAAAAGGACGTGTTAAATGATACGGAAACTGGGTTATGTAGGATTTTATATGTTGTGGGTACAAATAAATCCTGCATGAGCCTAAGTACCTTCTGTTGGGCTATTCTCTTGCTTGTTTAAGTTATTGTGGACCATGATCCCGATATTTCCCGATAGAGAGCCATGGGAATTGCATCTTGAAACGGCCGGCCCACAAACATATCCGAGCATACCTTTGGGCGTGTTGCGTTGCAGTATACCCAGGCCCTGCAGGTTTCCAATTAATTTTCTGTCAACAGGGTAGAGTTGAGTGTTTACACGGTTGTTGGGTTGTCTTGTAGGGGCGCCAAGCCGTCAGAGCCACAATCCGAGGCTTCATACAAATTAGGGCTTAGGGGGTTTCCCAAAAGTAGGGGTACCTTTTTGTAGGTGCCCACAAGAAGGATTATAGTATTTTGGGTTCTATATTGAGGTCCCCTTATTTTGGGAAACTACCATTACGGTTCATGGAAATCTTGGTTGGAGTCCCAAACCCCCTCAGATTTTCGAGCCCGAAACGCAGAACATCATACATGTCTGCAGCTGGAGCGTACGAAAATGAGCCAGAAGAGCGACCGACTAACAACACTGGGGGTTATAGACTATCACAGGCGTAGGTTGAAAAGTATTGCCTGCTTTTTTTTCACCCTGAAAAAGGGTTATGTTGTGAGGAAAACTCGGGATCGCAAACCTTATCGGGCCCCCAATCCTACGCTAGTTGCAGTCCAAGCACAATCGCATGTGCGATCCCTATGAAACACAGCAGCTACACAAGATGTCATGTTTTGGCGTTCTTCTTCTCAAGGCTTCCCCCAAATTCACCACAATTGGCCCTAATTCTCCTGTCTAGGGTTTAGGGTTTTAGGGTTTAGGTGACCTGAGGGTGTTAGTCGCCCTAAACCCTTAGCCCTTAACCCTAGAGGCCTAAATCCTAAACTCTCAGAATGAAAGGTGTTCCTGAAGGCGTCCAGTGCGGGGCCCTCGAAGTCAAGTTCCGGCCTCCATCTGGGAGTTCCCCAACCCTAAACCCTCAACAGGGGTAGGTATGAACATACCTTCAATTTCTATCACCCGCAACTCCCATCTAATATTTATACAGCCATAAGAAACCCTAAACTCTGAACCCTAAACCTTAAACCCTAAACCCTAAATCCAAGTAAAGGAGCTCAAGAAAGTCGGAGGAGATCACAGGGATACGCTCTAGGATTTTTGAGATAAGTTCTCCTGTGAGCCATCGTCTAAACTCCTTCAAGGGGGTTATATAGGGGTTTAGGGTTCAGGGTTCAGGGTTTAGAGTTTAGGCCTATAGTCTGAACTCCTTAAAGGGGCTGGGCTGCTTAAAGCGATCTCACCCGACCTCACCCTAAATGCTGGTTTATATCGGGAGTATTACCAAAATTGCCTGAAATTGGGAAGTGAACTTATTCTAAACTACCCTACAGGGGGTTATATAGGGAATTTACATAGGAAGTCTTATAGATCATCTTGGGGGGATACTAGGAGTTTAGACCATAGCTCATGTTGGCCTGGAAGCAGGCTGCGAGGGTTGATGCCAGTCTTTGGGCGTGGCAGATTGGGTGATGAAAGTTTTAGGGGTTAGGGTTTGGGGTTAGGGTTTAAAGGTTTAGGGGTTTATTGGCCCACCCTGTAAGAGTGGTATAGTAGGAATATAATAGGCCCCTGAAATATTCCTTATTATCTCTTATAGTCACTATTACAGGGTGGGGGTCCACACTTACAAGGCTCCCCCACACCCTAAACCCTAAGCCTTAAACACTAGTCTCTCCATCCTAAACCCTTAACCCTGAGCCCCTAAACCCTAAATCCTATATCCTAAACCGTGAGCCCGGACGAGGAAATCCATGAGGCTTGGGCCCCAAAATCTGGTGCTCATGACTACAAGTTCCGAAGAGGCGCTGCTACATTGAAGATATTTTTTTTTTTTACAAGGTTTAGGGTTTAGGGATATTTTCCCCAGTAATGGAGAACCAAATGGACAAGAACATGGAAAATGGAATGGAAACTGATATGCAAGGTTATATAAGTATTATATAAGGATTAGATGAGCTCTAGTCTAAACTCCTGGAAAGGTCGTTATATAGGGGATTATATAACAGAGGGTTTGGGGTTTCGGGTTTAGGGTCAACAGTCTGAACGGGGGTTATGAAGGGGATGGTTGTAGGGGAGCATTATAGGGGGATACTTGGAGTTTAGACTATAGCTCATATTCTGTTGAAGCCTTATGACGCAGCCTTTCGCCCTACAGTCTTAGGACTCCCTGGAGCCCCGAACCCCCCTAAACCCTCAACGCGCATGCTATCACACAGGCTCACATGTGTGAGGCAAGACTCCACTAACGCGAAGCTATAGACGATTTGTCCGAAGCGCTGGCGTGGTTCGATCAGGTTCGCACATATATGGTATGAGGATTTTGCAGTGGCATGGGTAGCGCCAAGCCCTCATCACAGGTGAGCCTGTGTGTCGTGATTTGGAGTCTGGATTCTGCTTTACTTAGCTTGAGGCGACTGAATGATCAAGACCCCGAAGCCAACAGAAAGTGCAAAAAAAGTTGTTACTGTTGACGGCTCAGGGTTATAATCCCCCTTAAGTAGATAGAATATGGCTTGGGGTGTATTATAATAATAGCCCTTATACCCCATATTCTATCTACTTAAGGGGGACTATATCCTAAACCCTAAGCCCTATATTATAAAACCCATTATGGTAGTTTCCATTTTCTTTTCCATTATCCCAATATAACCCCTATATAGCCCCTATATAGCCCCTATATTCTATCTACTTCAGGGGGACTAGACCCTAAACCCTAAACCCTAAATCCTAAGCCCTAAATCCCCATATGATTGGAGCCTGCTCTCCCCCCGGAAACCTCCCCCGCAAGAAAGGCCTGTAGCAAGGTGCAGCTGGAAATCATCTGGGACATTCTCAATAGTAGGGGGACCCCCCTAGGAACCCCAAGGGGGTTATGAGGGGATTCTGGGAGGTCCTTAGGAAGGATTATAGGAGCTTATGTTTGCTCATATGGAAAGTTTCTTCCTGCAGTGCCTGCATATGCGGATGTTGCAAAAGAATGTACCATGCCGGCACTGCGGCAAAATTATGTCAGGCTACTGTAGCCCCAGTAGAAGGTAAGGAAAGGGACCTCAGTACTGCTCCCTGGGCCCACACCCATCCCGACAACCCCCACAAACAACTGCGGCCAGGGGATCATAATACATTGCACACGACCCCACCACAAAAGATGATTCCGTAGGTTCGAAGAATGCGGCACCGCAAAGCTGAACCCTTGAGGGACCCCTGAGCTTGTGGCTGCAGCTATCGCTGCAAACACCAGGACAAGGGGGCCTGCATCTCCTTCACGATCAGCTTGGTGGGTTTGGTTTAGGGTTTAGGGGATTTAGGGTTTAGGGTGTATAGCGCATATAATTTAGGGGTTGTATAGGGAATATAACTACGGACATACAGCAAATGAGGCGTATGGGGTTCTATCAAGATTACAAACAGGAAATGGAGAAGAAGACAATGGAAGCTACTATCTAGGGCTTAAACTTACATGAAGGTTCATGAGTAATTATGCTTAGGCTTAAGCCAACAATAACTATACTTCAAACCTAAATCAAGGGACCTGTAAGGTCTATTCAGAATCACCCACCAACCCCAAGTACTGGATGATTTCAGAAATGAGGTTGCAAGTAGTGCAACTAGTCTTTTGCGCCAGAGCAGGATGCTTCCAGCAACACTGGTGGATACCGAAGACAGCATTTTATCTTCAACCCATACAAAACCCGACAGGTTTCAAAAGGCATGTTTCGCTTCCGCCAGGCTCTTAGAGTCCAGAAGGTTGGGTACTGCCCCCCCTCAGTAATAGTTGGAGAATAATTATGAGATGTATATATATAGCCCTTAATAGG
>CAJNIZ010007242.1:0-16411 GCA_905231905.1 Symbiodinium pilosum
GCATCCTCGAAATTCTGGACGTAAGTGGCGACCTTCTCGCTGTTTCCGGCGCGTCGTGACGCCGGCGCGTGGAGTGTCATTCAAATTCTGGGCGTAAGTGGCGACCTTCTCGTTGTGTTCCGCACGTCGTGACGCTGGCGCGTGGAGCGTCTAAATCCTGAATCCTAAACCCTAAACCCTGCAACCCCCCTCCCACCTCGGGGGTCTCCCCAAACCGCACAGCGCAGCGGGCGCGAAGCAAGGCAGGTTAAGCTCAAAGAACCTGGGTTTTCAGGGCTTTCTTAAGCGGCGACCTTCTCGTTGTTTTCGGTGCGTTGTGGAGCGTCCTCGGAATTCCGTTCAGGTCCTTTCATCCTTCCAGCAGTGGCTATAACCAAATCCTTTACAGCTGCGCTTAGGAAAAAAACGTCTCCGGGCCCCCGGACGTTTTTTTTTTCCTTGGCGTGGCAGTGGGGAATCCTTTCAGCCATGCCTAGGAAAGAAAATGCGCCTCCGGGCCCCCGGACGTTTTTTTTATGCTCGGCGTGGCTGTAGGGAATCCTTTCAGCCGCCGGCTTATAGGAAATGCTTACAGCCGCGCTTAGGAAAATTCTTGACAGCCACGCCTAGGAAAAAAAAGAAACGCTTCCGCCGTTGCGGGTGGCCTCAGGATGCATAGGCGGGCGGAAGAATGCAGGAGAAAAAAGGAGCCATGCAGCCACCTGCGCGCCTCGACCATGCAGGGTTTGAATGGAGAGCACGATTCCCAACCAAATCGCCTTATGACCGCACACACCATGTTGTGGATCCTTACAACCAGCCGCAAGCACGGGGGGTTTCCCAGAGAGGACACCCACAGCGGTCTTGGTTTTAATCAGATCTCAAAGTTGCCTTGCCCGTATATTGAAGTCGCAAAGTACTTGACGTGGTATATAGACGCAACGTTATGGGTGTAACACACATGGTACGTACAAGAAAAGGTGTTCGAAACACATTTGGTCACTGTGCCTAAGCGCCGAGAAGGCCTCCTCGCCCTTTACCGTATGTTAGGTCATGGGGATGCATGGCAGAGGCAAGCGGGGTCCCGTTGAAGGCGGCCTTAGTTCCGTTGGCTCCCGTTACGGCCGAAAGCGGTTGCAACTGTACATTTTGCCTTGGTTACGGTTGCAGGCGGCTGGTTTCCGTTACGCGAATCCCATTATACAGCAGGTCGGTTCCTGTTACACCCTAAACCCATCCATAGGTGATGATTTGCAACAGTATGATGTTGGTCCATGATTGGCGTTTGGTTGATATTGGGTAGTGCTGTGTTGTTGTCGCAATGCCATGATGTTGGTCCATAAAGCCAAATTAAATTTCCCGGTCAAGCGAGCAAAGACGGTTGTGGGTGACTTGGAGAGGAAAATTGTTGTGCTGCGACCGCAATACCGTGACGTCCATAAAGCTAACCATTTTTTGAAAAAGGGGGAGGGCATGTATGTAGTATTTAGCTGATGTTGAGAAGGGCTTGTGCTGCGCCGTTATCGCAGTTTGTGATGTTGCTGGACGGGGGGGTGTACTTGGTATTCAAAAGGCGGGTGGAAAGTGAACTCGGGGGGGCGGGCGCAAGTGATCTTTGTGTGCGGGTCCTTTGTCATGCTTACTTGGCGGTGGCGAAGGCTCCATGTGCATGAATTGGATGTTTCAGGTCAGCCATGATGAATTGTGTGGGCTCAAGCAACTGTGGTATGGTGCCACGCAATTGTCAGTAGTGGCTTGGTTGCAGAAAGCACATCTGCAAAATTGATAAGTTGTTTGCCAATGCTCAATCTTCTCAAGTGACAGGGCGACATTCGTCAGCAAAACCCTGGTAGCTGTTGTCGCTTTAGGTTTGTTATTCGTGTCTCGGACACGTTGACCAAAGACCTGACGCAGAAGCCATGAGGATTCGGCTACATGAGACCTCGACAAGGGGGTGCAACACGACCACCACGAAACAAAAGTAATTCGAAACCGTTTCGGCTTCAGAAAACATATTTGAAAATTTCAGAAGACACCTTCACAACAAAAGAAGGCTTGTAGGTTTCAGACAAACAACGTTTTGTTGCCACCCTGTGCATTTCGCATTTTGTTGGCACATGAGGAGCACGAGAAGGATCGCAGGGCAAAATCGAATGCTGTCCATGTTTCGGACTCCTGTTCCCCACCAGGTTTAGTATCACAATCGTTCATCAGTCTTTCAGCGATTGCTGCAATTAAGGATGCCCAAGAAGACTGACAAGTCTGGCTCGAACTCGCATCCTGGCCCCTCGTCTGCGCAGTCGGTGCAGGTCAGGTGGTTGTAGGTGTTGTTTCAACACATGACATTCCCTAAGGCTATGAGGAACGACTGCGCAACGCGCCGGACCTCACTCAGGCAGATCTTTGAGAAAACTATGAAACGTGTTGGTTGTGTGTGCCTGAGGTTCTGGGCATCCTTAAGGAGGCAGAGGCCAGCGAAAGATCCTTGGCCACAATTTCCAACGGTTTGTTGAAGATTCCCTCCTGGACATACGTTAAGGTTTGCGCTTACTGACTGAAGTTATGTTGAGTCAACCTGGTCATGGTTGCATCAGTTCTACACAAAAACCTTGCGCGCGCGCACGGTGTGATGTTGTAGCTTTGGAAGAGATGATGAGCAGTTTGGGTTGAAGATGCATGTGGATTTCTTGAGTCACGTCAAGTCACTTCCTGGACTTCCAGGTGAGCAGTCCCGCACCTTCTTTTTTCAGGCTTTGAGCGTTTTGGCCCAGAAGGCACGCTTTCAGCAAGAGGAAGAGACTTGAGTTTGGGGAATGTTTTTTTTTTTTGGGTTGATGCGATGCAAGGCCGCGGGTACCCACGCCGCCAGCGCAGAATGCCGAGTTGCAGCTGTCCGGCAAGGAGAATGGCTACTTGAGTTCGAAGCCTACAGAGCGCCATTCAGACTCTAGCATGGGTGTTCCCAGAGTGGCAGCCGCAACTGGGCCAGGTCTTGTTCTAAGCTGGATGGTGGCAAGCCCCAGGACAGATGACTAAAAATTGTTGGCATGTGCAGCATGCCAAACATCAGTGCAAACGCTCGGAGGCCGCAAGACAGTTTCTGAAAGAGGAGAGTGCGAAGTCTTGGATTTTGGGTTCATGTTGAATGGGCAATCTCTTTAGTTGACTCAAGTGAAGGACAGGCATGTGACGAAGAAATCGTTGAACATGCGCCAAAAAGGTTAATGGTTTGTGCTCATATTTTGTTGGTCACAAATCTGTCGTTTCAAGTGCGATCATGGACCACGAATAAATTGCAGAAACAATGGCGAGCATTTTCTCCAAGATGCCTCCTCAAAGCTCAAACGGTGAAGGTTTTAACGCCGTTGCTAGGACAGGCGAAGACTACAAAAAACACGGCTGCGTCTAGCAGCGTCTTGCGGACACAGTGCGTGTGCAAGCTTCAGCCCTCTTCGGGAATATAGTTGCGCCAAGAGTTCCAACACAAAGTCTCCAGAAACAGAGGAAAGGGGAGAGGTGCCAGGGCAGGTCCTACGGAACAGTGCCAACAAAGATTTCTCCTTCCCCAATGCTTTCAGCCCCTGTTCTGGCCACGGATTGGCGCGAGCACGTCGACCGTTCCGCTTCCAGAGGGTATCGAATCTAGGGGTGGGGCAGTACCCGTTCTCCTACTTTACTGTGAATTTGCCTTAATGCCCAGATTCAGGTGGTGGCGAGTTCTGAAATTGCGTTTCAGATAGGTGGAACTTTACACGATGCAGTCGAATTTTGGAGATCAGCTGCCACGTGTTGTGCAGGCCTTTTTAGTTGATGCAGGAAAGTGCAGTCACCTCCATGGTTCGGGTCTGCTGCGCTTGTGGTGCGCAAGAGAAAGCGCTGAACCTGGTGGCAGAAGCACAGGCTTCCTGCTTCCCTTAGTACAGAGCAAGCTTCTAGAACCATTTAATTGATTCAAGGCCAAAGGCGTAAAGCCGCGGCTGCGAACCCTGTCGGCGGTTCTGCTGCAGGCTGGAAGTTTCGCTCATCGATAGCTTGGCCATCAAGCCGGTTTTGTCCCTCGGGCCCGAACCAGGCATCAGAAGCTGGCGACCGTTCAACCTGCGAGTCTTTGTGGGCACGGTTGCCGAGCCTGGGACTTGAGCCCCAGGATTCCGAGCACCATGGTTGCAAGCAGGTTTGCAATTGAAGAAGCGCAGCACCCTTCTTGCTGTGCAAGGTTTGCTATCATGTTGCGAACCTTCCGTGGAGAGCCACTTCGTGATTCGCTCAGAGTGGTGGTGCAACCAGTGGCCAGCAAACGGCTACCCCCAGCGTAATACACAGGGGATGCACATTTTTCAGTTTCGTTTTTCCTCTCGTGAGGAACGTACATTTACATTCGAAGTTGTGCTTGTTGGCCGAGTAATGGATGTTTATTAAGCTTTGGTTTGTTGTAATAGAGCAGCATAAAGGTAACTTACCAAAATTCAGGGCCACGAAAGGTACAAGCGTTACTATTGAACGCTGCATACGTCAGGCCCAAATCGTTTTTTGGTGTACAGGTAAAGGGGAGTTGCAAGCTACAGATTGAAATGCTCAACGCAAGCCAATCGGGAACAGCATTCTTGGAGAGTAGCTTGGGGTTTCCGATTTTCCATGTTTTCTGTGAAATTAAGCTGTTCATGCGAACGCTTGCGGTTTTCCTATGATTTTTGCCGACATCTCACACAATTCCTGTGCTTGATGAGGAGGCCAAGGTGAAGGGACCCATTTCTGGCGTGGTTGTGTGAGATGTCTGGGGTGGACCTCTCGTTGGGCGTGACACTGCCCCGGTTCAGCGCGGAAGAGATTTCTTAAGATGTCTTCTTTGTGGTATTTTCGCCACTGAGGTCTTTTGTACAAGTGGGGTACATTTTGTACCTTCGGCGCTGACGTCGATCGAGTTGCCGTAAGAGAATGAGAGAGAGTGCGAGCTAGCTTCTAGGTAATACCCTAAGAAGCGTGAGGGGTGAACCGACCTAGCAGCCCAACACGGGCTGGGCGTTGGAGCCCGGGGGAGGGCCTCCCGCCTTCTCCCACAGCCTGAACGAAAGAAAGAAAGAAAGAAAGAGCGTGCGAGAGACAGAAGCAGAGAGAGAGAGAGAGAGATCCGTAGCCATTTTGGCTCAAGTCTCCTGCCTGTCCTTCCCTGTTGGGGGGGCACCCCGGCAACGGCCTATCTTGTCCCTGAAGGGTAATCCCTGGGGGCGAGTAGGTGGACGTGTGTCGGCTTTGACGGGGTGCAGGAGGGTTGGCTACTTCGGTTGCATAAGCCCCCACCGCGGAGATTGCAGCCACCTGAGAACTGACACTGAGAATCTAGTCCTTAGGGAACCCACTTGAAGGAGCTGTGGTACGTGTTTGCCAGAATCTAAGGAATTGACAGTTGGCTGGGCGTAAGGTGTTGATTTGGGACCATTTTTCCGGGGATCTTGCATGAAGTGGCAAAAGGAAAATTAGGCATGGACGCTTGCCGTACACCACGGAACGTGGGAACCGCAGACCGTGAGGACAAGGATGATACAGCGGATCCTCGATCCCCCAACGACAAGATAAAGGAGATGGGAACCTCAGCCAGCGATACCGCAGTGGGAAAGACACAGACACCTGGGATCGCTGTGGAGCAGATCTGTTACAACTGCGAGTCACAGGGGGCTATAAAGAGAAGCCATACATACCAGCCTGGATGCCACCGGTACATACAAGTAGCCAGCATCGATGACATGAAGAGAGCAGCCAAAGGACGGAAAAACGGCCGTATGAACCTCTTAAAGAAGCTGGGCCGAGGAACAAGGGAAAGCCAAGGTGGGAACATGACGACTACCAAAGCCAAACAATCAGAGGATCGACAGAGGAGCACCGAAGAGGACCAACATCTGGAAAGGAAGACAAAGACAAAAACAAGGCCGAGATCGTCAGACTCGTCATCGAGCAAAAGGACTTCGAGTGGAAAGAAAAAGGAGTACAACATGGAAAAAGGAAACCTGCAAAAGAAGGAAAGAGCCAGCAGCTCAAAAAGGACACGGCGCAATGAGGAAGAAAGCACGTCCAGCCCCGACATGGTCGCGGTCATCCTTGGGGAAGTCGACGACAAGAAGAGGAGGAAAACACGATCGCAGCAACCCGGAGAAGAAAAAACAGCTGAGAAACGGATTCAAGAGGTACAACCACAGCGAGAGAGCACACCGAGTGCGGTGACAGAGAAGGGAAGCTGCAAGCGGGCCAGGGTCCCGCCACCAGAAGGAGCAAAAGTCGATCCAGGTTTGCTGCAAAAGGGTGGCCAGACAATTGGAACAAGAGCACAGAACAGCGAGGGAAAAAACCCTACAGCAAATGATCCAGCGGATGAGGGTGGCCGAAGCGCAGGCTAATGAAAAGGAAGCTCGAGAGAAAGAAAATGAAACAAGCGTGAGAGAAAGGGAAGCCGACCGACAGCATGGGAAGGAGCCGGCACCAGGAACAGGGGTGCATCCGTTCAGAGCAGGATACCAGCAGTAAGGAAGACCCCCCCCTCACCCATCAGGGTAAGGGAAGACCCATCACTAGAGGAGGAACCAAGTGATGCAAGTGCGGACTGGAAGGTGGAGAACCCATACTCACCTACAAGGAATACACTGGACTCTTCCCAGGAGGAAGGTGAAGAGGAGGCGCGGCGAGACAAGAATGAAGAGGAGACACAGGAGAGCAAAGCGCCGAAAAACCAGCAAGCACAGCATACGCCGACAGATGCAGGTACAAATTGGGCATGGCGCCGGAATGCACCGCCAGCTGAGCCGGTGGAGAAGCCCAAAGCAAGCAATTCCAGGAACGAAGAGGACCCGCGGGAGCTGCCTCTTAAACAAATAAAGTATTTCACCCTGATTATTGCGAATGAGTGCAAGAGAGAACCCCACATTGTGGAAGTTAGGATACTGGCCAGGGAACTGCAGTCGTTGACCGAGCACATGGAAGAAGAATTGGTGATGTCAAGCATGCGGACATTTGTTGAGGAAGTCTCGGTGGACCACGAAAGTGCATGAGAACTGCAAAGAAAAAGTACAGAGACAATGGAAGATGAAACATACCGAGCCTGCTGGTACAATGCGGAAACAACTGCAAAACACACCGAGCCAAACTGCTACAGAGGAAGTTCATGTGAGAAGGGAGTGTAGAATTCGGCATGCCGCGGAGGACCCTGCGGCAACAGCTTGTGGGGAAGTCGGTTACCGTGACCCTACTGATATCATGCAAATTCGTAATACCCGCAACAAGGGAATGGGGGTGGTTAAGGGGGTTTTTGGGGATGCTTTGGATGGAGCTCTGCGAGGAACGGTTTCGGTTTGTCCTTGTTGTAGGAAGCGTGGAATTAAAGTCGAAGACGACATGAAGGTGAATGCGCAAAAATTCGGCTTGCAAACTGGTAGAAATCAGCAGTGTGACAAATGCATATAGGAGCCAGACAGGTGGGAACGTGAGGACCCAGGGAAGCTGAGTGTGCAGCGTAGCTGTGAGGCGCAATTTCTTCGGAGCAGTGAGATGCAAGGGGTATGTGGAGACCAAGGGAGATGTTTGACAACTAGGAAGCTTCTGGTCTCCAGATGCTAACCTTTCCTCGGCTCGATTTACCGACCTTTTTCCGCAGGGACGAGGAGAAGGGCGCCGGATACGACCCGGGGAACTCTGATCCCGCCCAGATCTCGAACCTGCGGGGCTCGAGGTTGTGCCTCGGCTCACCCGTAAGGGTGGGCATAATCCGAAGAAGAAGAAGGCTTTTTCATGGCTCAGGGTTCCAGGACGACATATATTTATGGACCCTGCGTAGGCCGTACCTGCAGATCCTGCCGGAGCGACTTGAGGCTAGCTTAGCGCGGCGGAACCTTGCAAGTGGGGGGGCAACAAGTCAAAGGGTGCTGGCGCTCCAGTCGCACTGAAAAATGAAGTGGCGGCTGCTTTGGGCGAGATCTCGAGGCGAGCGAAGAATGCGTTCGCGATTCACCGCAGGATGCTCCTGGGAGCAGGCTCCATTGACCAAAAACTCACGGCGTACGGGAGATTTATCACGCCAGCAGCCCTGTGCGGCGGGGGCCGCCCACCCTCACGACTCCTCCTTGAACGGGGCGAATAGCCTTGAGACGGCTTTGGACCGTGCCGAAGGCTCTTCTGCATCTTCCGGGCTTCTCGAAGGCTCCTCGGCCTCGCGCTCGAAAGCTGCCGCTTACCGTATCCTCAGGGAACTGCAGATGAAGCAAATGCTCGGCATTAACAGGAGAACCCCTGAGCCATGGGCCGAGTGGAACATGCGATCCCTGCGACAGGCGCAGGCGATCTTGGCAAGGCATTAACAGGAGAACCCCTGAGCCATGGGCCGAGTGGAACATGCGATCCCTGCGACAGGCGCAGGCGATCTTGGCAAGACGCCCGGAGCTGCGCTGGAGCACTAATATCTTGAAGGCAGTCTGGCGCCTGCGCGGTCACATGGCCAGACATGAGGCACCCAGCGGGGGCTCAAGCAAGGCTTGCGCCGCCCGCATCGGTATAATGCCAGCCACCGCGCAACCACCAATACGCTAACCCACAATGCCACACAACAGCATACAGGGGTAGACACGGAAAAGACGAACACGATGCCACGATCGCAACCAAGAGAGACCCCAGAAAGAAGAAGACCCCGCAAGCAAGCGCGTGAGCAGCCCAAAGCCTGAAACCACCCAGTGAATGAGAGCACAGCGTAAGGAATCCAGCTGAGCACCTCGGAACAGCAAATGCTGTCATGCCATGCAGTTGCTTGGATGTCATGTGGCGCAGAGCCCTTTGCAATGGCTACCGTGGAAGCTGACCGAACGCAGCCGCCATCTTCAGCTGATTCAGCCGAGCCCCGAGCCAGCTCCAGACATGCGAACCGGGGAGGTGAACAAGCCTGATTGCAGAACTGATCGATGACCTTTGCACGTTTTACTGGGTCCTCGCCCGGGAGATGCTGATAGAGCTCGAGCAGTGCAACTACGATCTCAGATCCCAGAGACTACGCGAATCGGGGTTCAGCATATTTGCTTCTGCTGGGCACGCGAAATCCGTCGGACGGATTTGCGTGGCTTGCTGACACAAACAAGAGACAATCAACCTCAAACAAAATGGCGCAGGAAACCGCAAGGGCGTAATTTGCAGATCTGTCCATACCCCAGGGATGGCGGGACTGCAATGCTCACCCCACCCTCTGCAGACATACGCCCTCAGGGTGCTGCTGATGTGAAAGAAAGGATATTTAGGTATGAAACCCTTCGCCGGACAGTGGCAACAGCTTCCACTCGAAAATGTTACACGGGGACAATCAAGAAATGGAGACCGGCTGGGTTCTTTGCTCAGCTGAGCCGCGGTTCTTGAAGTACACCGCCCCCGGTGTGCGCTTGGAGGCAATCGTGCACAGACGGAAAGGCGCAGGGTCTTAAACAGGGTACCTAAATGAAACCGATCACAGCCCCAATCGAACCTAATCCATAAGAGAAACCTTTCCTCGCGCCCGTGAAGGTCTACTTGAAGCCGGATGTCGATGGAAGCAGACTTCCAGTGTTCGTGTTCAACAATGATGCGGGCCAAGACTCCCAGCTGCGGCGCATCCCAACGGTGGTGGTGCCCCTGCCGCGCCTGCGAATGCAATCATGCCGCAGCATGTTGGTTCCGAGGAGTCATTGCTCAAAAGCGCGCTACTCTCAAGAGTGTTCCTCACTCGCCCTCAAATGGAGAAGTGCTTGCAGGCCGAGAAGCTTCCTTTCCCAGACCAGCAGCGTGTGCTCAAGATCGATCTCGTGCAAGTCCTCCTGGACAAGGTCTTTGGCGACTCCGTCTCTGAAGAGGAAAAGGCTAGAGTTCGCAGACGATTGGCTAGAGAACAGGTCCCCGAGGATGAGGAGGATGAGGATCAGCAGAACATGGATGATGGCTCATGCCCTGAAGAGATGTTGAACCTCCTGAAGAGCACGGACCATGAAAGCCAGCAGCAGTTCTAAACCGTGTTCAAGGAGGCAGCTAGCGTACTGGAGCAACGTGCTCGAAAGGAGTGATCAAGGTCGGCAAAGCCAAAGCTGCGGCAGAGATGCTGGACAGAGATGCTCCCCCAGCTGAGCCAAAGGCTGGGCCAGCCCCGCCTCCGCCTGATCCCAAGGCAGGACCACTGCCTGCGTGCGGGCAGCGATGCTCCCCAGCCACGTGCAACCCCAAGGCTCGCGCCGGACTCTCTCAAAAACCTGCTCCCTCCTCTCATGGATGACAAAGTCTATCTGAAATGGAAATCTGCAGACAGCCAAGTCCAGGTTGAGTTCATTGGCGTCCGGGCTTTGATGGGAATATGTTTTTTTTGGTAAGGCGTATGGGAATTTTGACTTAACCGTCGACCCTAACCCTTATATAATCACTAATCGTGGCCCCACTCAAAACCTGCATCGACCCTGAACCCAACTTCCAACCCCAGGCCCTAAGCCCTAGAACGTATCACAACCAAATAAACCTGCCAAGGTACCCCGCCAGGCATTCAGCGCGCGAGCGTGCAAGATTGTCTTCGAGTTCCTCAACGCAACATATCATACGCATTTCGCGGAAAGCAAGAGATATGACCCAGACTGGCAGTTGTTCCTCAGCTGCATTCAGTCATGCCCCAATGCTTTTTCACCCTTAGGAAAAACCAGCGTGTTTCAGTTAAAGCCATCCACACGCCGCAGGCCTTCTGATGAGCAGCTGCGCTAAGCCGTCGAGAACGTGGGAGCCAGGTTCTACTGATGCAGCATGGCAACGCCCCAGTTTCACATAATTATAATTAGTGTCGCTCACAAGCTTCCAGACCGAGCTCGGCAAGCTGCAACACTTTCCAGGGGCGCAAAGTGGGCGTCAGCAAGAATAACTGATGATGCAGCAACCACAAGCTGCTGTGCTTGTTGCCACAGTCCCAAAAGGCATTGATGGCAGAGCAGCTGCGACCTCAGCCCCAAATTGATGCTGGACAACCGCGCGCTGGTGACCGATGATAGAGACAATACGGCCAGCCGCCTCACCGATCGTCTCATTCTCCTCTTCTAGAAACACTTCAGACAGCGCGCTGCTCAAAGTGCATGCAGCTCACGCATCGATGGGTCAGGTAACTGGCCACACGCGCTTCGATCTCCCGATTCAGACCTGAAAGGCCACCTTCAAGACTTTCATAGGTCTGCCTGAGAGAGGCCTCCCTTTTCTCTTCAACAACAAGGTCCTCACCTTCGAAATGGGCAAGCACCTTGCCAAGCTCGAACAGACGACCAAGGAGAGCTTTGTCTGCGTCGAGCTGCTGATGGAGTATGTCCAGATTCACACATGCTTTCCCTTGCGCGCGCTTTGCCATCTAAACATACACGGCTCTCGAAGCAGCTGCCAAATCTACGAAAACTTGAATGCCAAGCACAGCAGTGCGCGCGAGTGCCCAATCACACCACCCCCTTGCAGCCTCTCGCAATCAAACCTTCTTCCAATGCCGATTCAGTGTCGTGAAGATCATCCATGTCCTCCCTTGTGATCGGAGACGTGTTCGTGACCAGGGACGAGTTACGATAATGTGTGCTAGCAAAGAACCTTTCTTGCAAAACGATCGAAGGTGTTTTGCGTTACCGTGATTTCATGATATTTCATGAAGTATTTCATGTTCATGGTAGTTGCATCCATGATAATGGCATGATATCGTGGCCATTTTGGATGATAGACCCCCTCAGAGGGGGGGGGCAAATTTTGAGTGCTGGGGAAAGGAAACGCGGCTAAGATCCGCGCTGCCATGAGCGATCTGCTAGATAGATGATCTGGTAGGCTTCGGCCCCCGTGAAATGGCTACTCTGCTGGATATCAACGATAGCGGAGATATTGCCAGGCAGATAGCCTTTGAGCTAAATATCACTCCAGGCCAGGAGCTGGAGGATGCTATCTGCTATCGTTGACTGGATACAAGATGCTCGCGAGCCCGCGAGAAGCGAGAAGGAGTCTTGGCGAGCGATATTGAATGGGGCCGTCTCCAGGAGAGACGGCGTTTTGGTCCAGCTATGGCGCCGGAGCCGGCGCCCCCTCCAGGGGACAAGATAAGGAAGCTTGAGCTAACTGGGTTAGAGCTCCAAGCTCGAGAGGAGAAGCTTCTGGATATGTGGGCGAGGAAGCTCCGAGAAGAGCTTCAAGCTAGCTCGGCGCCTGTCTTGATAAAGCTGGAGGGCAGCCTGATCCAGCCCGGGCTGCTGAGATGATAGCGGGGAGGACCCGCTCCGGAAGGCCGGTGGACCTGGTAGACCATTTGCTAATCCGCAAGAACGAGCCCTTTGGACGGTCAGTGCCTGAGACGATAATGAAGGCTATATCTTGGTTTGAAAAGATAGCTGAATTCCGCATGGAGGTGCAGGCTACAGAAGGTCGCGTTGCGTGGGCGACCACAGATAAAATCGTCGAGATGCTCTCAGAGGGGGCCCCGCTCACCAAGCGGGCGCCCCGCTATCCAACGTGGATACGTTCAAGTTTGAGAGTCTAGTGATGTGTGCGGACAAGATAGTGTGCCTCCGGATATGGGCCTGGGTCAAGCTAGCGAAGTCCTGGGCTTCGCTACGCTGGTCGGATGTCCAGGCGATCAAGCCAGAGGAGCTACGCCTCGAGGAGGGGCGCCTGGCTACGATACTTCGCAGGACGAAGACTTCGGGGCCAAACCGGAGGATAAAAGAGCCACCGCTGTGCGTCAGCGAGATGGCCTTCTTCGAGGACCAAGCCTGGATAAAGACAGGCTTGACTTGATAAAGGAGAAGGCTCCTTTTAAGAGGGATTACCTTCTCCCACGCATGAGACCGGATATGGCTAGCTTCGAGAAGAAGATGGCCGGCCATGGAGATGCAGTGGTGGCAACAGCGGCCGTCTTGTCCAAGATAGGATTGCCGTCCAGTGTCCAAGGATATTGGACAGAGCACTCCGAGAGAGCGGTTCTGCCTACAGCGCTGGCGATATTGGGGGTCACGGACTCCGAGAAGGATATCTTGGGTAGGTGGAAACTCGGATACCTACGTCCGGTCCTATGGAGGCCGGGTGGCAAGGGTACAGGCCAAGTATGCCCTCACGGCCCGGGAGGACGACCGACACACATCCCTGGACGAGAGAGAGATTGCGGCCAACTTGATAGACTGGCTGCAGGATAGGCGTAAGCTGGGAGATGAGGCGGCTAGGGCGATAGTAGAACCCTTGGCCTTTAACTGGAAGCACGGCATGATACGTGCTGATGTTGTGCCTTTGATAACGGGCGAGTCGGAGCCGATCCCTGAGGAAGAGGCAGGGAGTGGAGGATAGCGAGGGAGGTCGTGCAAGCCAGTTCCTCGAAGATAGCGAAGGTGGCGGACCGGGCCGCTCGATATGTGATCGTGGAACTTCCCGGGGCTATCTTCAGGCTCCATAGAGCTGGGGCTAATGGGTGTTGGATGGGCAGAAAGCGGGAGTTCAAAAGCTTCCGAGATTTCTGTAGTCTTCCGGATAAAATCGAGTACACCCATGTGTGTAGACTCTGTTGGCCTCAGGGCACCTTTGATGGTGATGATAGTCCTAGCGAAGCATCCCCGCGGGGTCGGGAGATGGGGAAGAGCTAGAGGATGATAATGCTTCTAGCTGGCTCCCGCTAGAACCCCCCAGCAGGGCTGGGATGGCTACGGGGCTAGCCTTGACTGGCCGAACTCTGCAGAGTGGGAGGGATAGATCGGTGCAGGATAAACAAGCATGAGCCAACGTGATACAGTTGATTTTCCTGGCGTGTTTTTCCTTGGCATGCGACTTGTCAGCTTGATACTGATGCACTTTCTCGGTGTGCTTGATACCTGAGAGAATCGGAGAGGGCGCGCTACTTTTGTTTTCTCCTTGCGAAACCAGAGAGAGGGGATAGTGAGAACCGGAGAGGGCGCGACAGTTCTGACATGCGAGCTAAGCTATTGCGCTGTCTTGCTATTACCCTGTATTACTAATCCAGGCGGCTGCTACTTAGCGTGCTAGCTATTCATGTCGGGTAATGCAAGGGAGTGCACGGTGTATTGCTACAGGGCGCTGCTACTTAGAAGGATGGCTATTCTGATAGAAGACGGTTGACATCTATCTATCTGAACGCTCTGACACTGTATTGCTAAGCAGGGCTACTGCTACCTATTCATGTGCGATTTCCGGTAGCTGAGCTGAAGCTCAAGCTTGAAAAAGAGTGTTGAATTTTGGATAGGAGGTGGGGTGCCCACCCCCGGAAGTGGGTGATCCATTTTTGGCTATGGGTGGAGAGGGCTTGATAGATGCAACAAGGATAATGCTAAAGGCCCTCAGAGCCAGAGAGACTGGAGTCGATATGGAGGTCCTCCGCTACCACGGACCAGCTAAACGATATGAATGAGCTGCTGAATCTGGCGATGGCTACGCCAGAGGATAGAAAGCATTACGAAGAGTCGGCTAAGTGGGCCGAGGATATCGCAGCAGCCTCTGCCTCGAGGCGGCTAGATCGCAGATGGAAGCTGCGGAAGATAGAGCGGCGGCTGCCGCGGCTATGCCTCCCTCTGCTACAAGGGACCTCAAGCGCTAACAAAGCGCCATCCAGGGCTAGCTCGAGACCGAGGCCCATGCGTGATATTACGCCACCTCCGCATGTCTTCGACATGCTTCCTTTGTGGAGTGCGGAGATAGTTTAGCTAGCGATCCGCCACGGAAGGGTGGCTGCAAAAAGTCCGGATGCGTGGCTATCGGGATAGGGGACATGGTTTTCCAGTCTACCGAAATGACCTGCTAGAGATCGCCAAGGCGAGCTAGAGAAGGTCAGGTAACAAGGCTAAGGTTTTCCTCCGACCGAAAATCCTTTTCCGATACACATGCAAAGAATTTGGATAGGATAGGTCGGACCTGCAAGTGTTGTGCAAGGGCCTGCAAGATAGAAGGAGAGAGAAGAAGATAGAAGAGGTGTTTTTGGGGTGTCCAGACCCTATCAGATATGGTCTTTGGGGTATCCAGACCCTTCCTCTCCTTTTGCTGTCGATAGGGGTATCCAGACCCCTTCTCTCATCTCTATTCTAGTGTCGGCAGGGGTATCCAGACCCCTTCTCTTCTCTTCCAATATCTCTTCTCGGCTAGATTTTGTCTCGAATTGCGTGTGTTGATTTTGGGATAGAAGAGGCCAAGACCTCCCATGTCCTTGACAACAGCAGATAAGTTGCGGCTAGGGTCTTTGGACCTGCGCTTTCTGCTAACAAACCATGGGGTCAAGGATGACCACCAAGCCAAGCTATTCGAGAATGGGATAGACACGTTGGCTAAGTTTGCGGCTTTCGTTACAACCGCTAGAGAGCTCGCCGACTTGTTGAAGTCCGAGTTCTCGCTAGATTCTGCAGCATCCTTGGATAAGAGGGCCCAAGTGGCTAGCTACACGGTGGCGTGGCAAGTCGCACAGATACGAGTGAAGGCGCAGGCGGATGCAGAAGCGTCCAACGAGATCAGGGATATGGCTAAGCCCATCCCCGCCACGGACTACATGGCGATGAGGCAGTCCTTCGCTACGTCGTTCGGAGACCTCGAGGATAAGTATATTCCAGCAAAGGAGTATATCGAGAAGAAGCTAGCAGAGCTGGAGTCTGGAGAGTTCCGGGCTGAGACGCTAAGTGAGGTGGTGGGCAGAGATGAGGTGGACCCTGATAGCATGATACCCCAGTGGGATAGCAAGGGACACTCACGATACAGAAGGCCTCATCCACGGTGTCCATGCCCACGGGCCCGGAACAGCTACGTCACCGGCTAACCGTGATGTTCAATGCCCTAGCTATGATAAAGCTGAGGCGCACCAACCGGGTGGAGATATCGGACGTCACCTCCGATGTGTTCGATAAATACAAAGACTATCTGCTAGGTGATTATGTCTATGGGCTACGCTCTGGAGAGGGCCAAGGCGGATCGATACCACCATGGACTTTGGTCCTCAGCTATGACCAGGCTATCCGCAAGATGGCCTACAAGCAAGTGGGCCAGGAAGGCTACAAGCTAGGAGAAACCCTCAAGAAGGCCTGGAAGGATACGACCGTGAAAGAGAGGCATTTCATTATGCCTCTTGCGCTATATTCCAAGCGCCCGCTAGAGCCGTGGCAGCCTTGGCCCGGAAAGGGCAAAGGCAAGGATAGCAAGGGCAAGGGCGGCAACAAGGGCAAGACGGCTATCAAAAAAAAGGGCTCGTCCCGGACCCCCTTGCGCCTTGTGCTTTGCTAAGCACCCGAGCTAGCTAACAAGAACGATACACAGGGCGTAGCAGCTGCCTGACCCACCAGCTACGGACACAGCTACTCCGGGTCGCGTACAAAGGTTGGCTGGGCTTTGCAGCTATCTCGCTAGACTGGGAGAGGCCTTTCCTGGGTCCTCTCTACGCATGGTCCTCTCCCATTCCTCGCCCCACTCTGCC
>CAJNIZ010007243.1:0-15597 GCA_905231905.1 Symbiodinium pilosum
CGTCAACGACCCTGTGCTTGGGCGCACACAAGTTAGTCGTCAGTAAAGCCACGCGAAGCAAGGGGAAGCTGGTGGCCTGGCACCTAGGCTTCAGCGACACCACGCTTTGCCAGTACTCCGTGCCGAGCTCAACGGAGTCATCGTATTCCTTGGCTACGAGATCCAGGAACCGCATGAAGGGAGCCTAGAGAGCCCGGATGCTTGAAAATAGATCACTCGCAGCCCGAATGACTCGCAGGGCATGTATATGTGGATATACGAGACCTTTGTGCTCGTGGACCCTCACGACTGCTCACGACTGCTCACGACTGCTCAAGGCAGCTAATGGATGCACTGGTAGCATAGTGACTATGCGGCAGGTAGATTTCCCATTGCTTCTGCGCAGAAGCATGGACCATTTTGACTCAAACCACGCGCAAAAAAAAGGGTGTAGGGTTTAGGTTTAGAGCCGTGGCGAGAAAAAAAACCTCTAATCACGTCTAACTTCCTTAAGCCCCTGAGCCCCCCCATGGGTCCTGCGAACCCTATATGCCAAACACACCCAAAATCACTTCAACCATGTCCGCTTGCAGAAGCGCATTTTAACCATGAGATTTTTGACATGTCCAATGGACGCGGGCATCACAGGGCTCAAGATGAAACAAGCTCCTCTTGTGAATGTGAAGAAGGAGTTTAAACAGAAGTCTCGATCCGGTAAGTCTGGGTGGCAAGCTTGGAAGGAGAAGCGGCAGATCAGGGAAGCTTTGGAGCTGTCTCGCAAGGAGACCGAAGTGGCTCTCTTGCGAGCCAAAGTTGAGGGTGCGTCTCCAAAACGTGCAGAACAGCTGCAAATTGTGCAGAGCGACCCATCCTCTAGTTCCTCATACCTGGCCGCGCCTGTGCCTCCTTTCCCTATCGAACCTGCTGTGGAAGACATCCCCCAGGAGAAGGGGGTACAGACGCTGTTATCCTTGCTGGATTTGAAAGACGAAGACACTCAAACCCCAGATTGGCGGCGCCCCTATGTTCTAGGTTCACCAGTGCTGCAAGCTTATCCTCACTACATTAACGGGGTGGAGCCTGACGACGTGCCTTCGCCTAATCCGCTTGCAAGCAAGACGCGGCACCGGGCTGCTTCCTTGTCCCCATCTGCTTCCAGAACAAGGCGAGGGGCTCTGCAGCGGAGGGTGTGTAGATTTCCCAGCTTGGAAGACTGTGAGATTGTGAGCTTGCAAACTGTAGGGCCAAAGCTTCGCCTTTCCAAGTGGGGCCACGCAGGTGAGATGGCGTCGGGGCGATTGGCGGACGCAGCAAGTACCAGGTGCGCCCACCTTTAGCTGTGCCAAGCTCTTGCAAGTTTGCGGAAGCCGGACGCATGCTGCATTGTTTTTGTAGCCCCCTTGCTCAAACTTTTCCTCGAACTCATCCTGTTCCAGAAGAATATATAGCATGATGTCAAGCTGAATGCAAGCTTTTTCAAGCCTGGGTGGAGTGATTGCTGCCACAACTGCGCAAGAACAAGCGTGCACGGAATTTCTAATTTAGCTCATCAAGCCTTAACTCTGTTTCTTGGGGCAATGAAGCCTGCCAAAAAAGCTTTGCTGAAGAAGAGCCGGCTTGCAAAGCGACCGAGCAGAATCTGTCGATTCTGCCCTTCCGTGCTGCTTGCTCCTTTCTTGGCGGACTTGCTACTTGAGCCAGCAAAGCCATTGAGCCGGTGAAACTTAGGGTTAGGGTAACAGGGGGTGGTCCAACTTTGGACGCGGGGCTTGAAGTTGAGGGTTTTGGGTCTTTTCAACTGCCAATCACCGTTTAGGATTTAGAAGATTTCAAGTTTAGAGTTTATGGTGAAGGGTTATGGGTTTAGAATATCGGTCTGAGTGCTTAGGGTTTATAGGGTTTAGGGCTTGGGTTTGAAGGCTTAGGGTCTAGGGTCTGGGGTTTAGAATTCAGGGTTTGGGGTGGGGGGATTGGAAACTCATTTCAAGCCCTTTCATGCAAAAGCATGGAGCGTGCGCATTTCAAGCCCTTCCACGCACAAGCATGGAGCATGGCCGTCAAGGATTTAACTCACAAGACCTCGCGCCGGAAGCCCCAAGACCTTAAAACCAAAAATCCCCAACCCTAAACCTGTAATTGAAAAGACCTCGCACCAGAAGCCCCAAGACCCTAAAACCAAAAATCCCAAGCCCTGAGCCTCAAAGTCCTAAACCCCTAAATCCAAGAGAACGTGTCTTCTGAGCCCCTGACTAACCCTAAACACTGAAACCTAAACCGTCCTTTGTTTTGGGGGATACAAATTAATGCAATCGCTCATATATAGTAATTGGGATGACACAGCCGGCGGCATTCACTTCAGTCCTGTAAAAGCAAGATAGTGAATAGCTAATACACATTCACCAAGTAACGCCCCTCAACTAACCTGCTGGAAATCTTACATGAACTTCCCACTGGTTCACGCTACATTATTCCCAGTTTCCCGGTCCCAAGTACTGTAAGTCTCCCATCCACATCCATGTTCCTCCCAAAAAAGAAGGATACCTTTCCTCGGCTGTTTCCCTTCAGGCAGCGATTTCCCTGATTCCATTCCACGAGAACCCAAACAAAAGATAACATGCCATCATCCCAGGTTAGAGTTGCTGATGCTGGCTGGATTGCCGCACTCGATTCTCCATATCACGGAGAAAGTGATGCATCAGATGACCCGCCCAAATCTTGCTTCTTGGCTGGGTTTTACCGAGCAAGCATGTATAGGAGTGTGTTTGAGATCTGCAATTTCTGAGCCATTATCTTGGAATTGTGGCAGAGCATACTGTTCTTGAGGGCCTCGACCTCTGCGAGAAGTTCGCTGGTATGAAATCCATATCAATTGCTTTCAGGCATGCGCATGTTGTTGCGGTGTAATTTTGGCAATCTGCCTCTGCGCTTGTGCGCAGGTCTGTGGGAGCTGCAGTGGCCAGCTTCGAGTTGAAGGACGATCCCGTGGCGCAAGACATATCGTCTGGCATTGGCTTCGCATATGGATTGGCTTTGACTTTGAGGTTATTTCGAAATGCTACTGAAGCTGCACTGGGCAGGTTCTTCTCTTGGGAGTGATTGGTCCTTGGTGTACCATTTTGGAGGGCTGAGAGTGTTGCGAGGTTTGTTGTTTACCTATCAAGTGTAAATCATGTTTAGTGTGTGTGTGTGTGTGTGTGCTTCTTTCTGGGTTTGCAACACGCTTTTCCATAACACTGTCGCCTAGAAATCCAAGGCTGGCATTGATTGGGAAGCCCCAGTGTGCAGTTCGTGGGTATGGGTGAACAGGCGCCACGAAGACCTATAGACGAGCCGGCATGAGTTTTGACGCATGTTGCTAGTCCAATGGGATGGTTCGTTCCCTGGAGGTCGACCTCCCGACGCTCACGGTCATGTCCTCTTGGAGATGCTTCGTCAAGTGCCGTTACTTGTGCGAGCCTTGCTTAAATGAGTCAGCGCCCCTCAAGACTGCAGGTTTTGGAGAGGTTTGTTGTCCATGGTCGCAGCTTGTTTGAAGCTTGTTTGTGCCCCTCATTATCAGCTGCCTGGCCAACAAGTCTGAGACACATTGAAGAATGGAGCTTCAGATGGAGCTGGCAGCCCAGCACCTGCTTGGGCTCCGGGAACTTGGACGAGCCATAGCTTCAGGAATGACAGAGGGCTTGGCAGAGCTGGTTTGCAGCAACGCGCAAGAGGACCAGGTTCGGCCCCTGATACAGGAGGTGAATGGGCCTCCCGAAAATGATGTGACCCTGCCTTAGCACATTGAAGTTTGAGTGTTCAGAGTGTTGCTGAAGTTGTTGTATACGTAGCAGTGCAGTGAGCCTCAGGAAGGACAACCAATGGCTTTTGGAAATCCTCCTGGACTTTCCAGCCTTCCAGGAGAGATGCCCAAGCAAGTTTGAGGCTGCGGAAATCTTGAAGAGTTGCAATGACAAGTGCAAGGCGCAGCGTGTGAACTTCGACCTTTGCGATTACAGAGGGGGTTTGGCACTTGCGTGTCGTAGAAAGTTTCCTGGCAGGGTCTGGCCATCCGGGCAACGCATGGTCTGGCTTCTTGTTTGCAAAAATATTAGGGGGCGGTTTGAGGTGAGTTTCGTGCATGTTTGGTGTGTTATGTCCCAAACGAGGATTTTGAGACGGAGTTGGATGCTCAATGCCATCGCCTCACGAAGCTTTGGGGCCGGTTGCGGAAGTTGTGGAACAACTCTAAGGGCTCATCCCGCCAGCTCTGGTTGCAAAACCTGAAGGACCTCATGAAGCCTGGAGACCGAGACCCTCAGTGCAAATCCAGGTTCTAGGGGTAGCGCTTGAACACATGTTGTTGAGTCCATGTTGCGGTCTTTGTGAAGGTGCCTCTGCTTAGTGGTGTTGCCCTTCTGAGTTGGCCTGAACTTAGGCTCGATCGGTTGCTGGAAGCGACTCCCAGATGAGCCACCAGGACGGCATGGAGGAGACATCCAATGATGCAGCGCAGGCCTTGTTGGATGACATTGAGGGATCTCCTGAGCATGTGGGAGAAGGGGAAGCCTGGCGTGTGGCAGAGGCTGAGGCAAGCGACCAGGCTTCAGATGCTACAAGCTATAATCCCGTTGTGGATGACTTCTGCAATGACATGCGACCCCTTTCTGATGCTGAGGGTGAGGTACCATCGCCCGAGAATGTGGAGGAGCCAGTGCCTGTTGGCTATGTTGGGACATCAGGAAGCTCGAGTTCAGATGATGAGAGTTCGGAGATTTGGGCCAGCCGTGAGTTGAAGCCAACGCACTCTGTTGACAGCGAGGAGACCTTGATCCTTGGAGGGTCAAGGCCTGAGGAGCTGGCAGCTGTGTTGCCGGAGCTGGTTGATGGCTTCAACCCGCCGCCATGCCTTCCTCCAGGCAAGATTGTCGCCTCCTAACTCCTAACAACATGTGCAATGCTTGATGATAGTTGATTGCCCCTGTATCTGTTGTGGCACTAGAACTAGAAAGGTGAGCGCAAGCAGAAGAAAAAGAAGACGGCTACAAAGGCTGGAGGCGGCAAGAGCAAGCCTTCCAAGGATGAAGCATCGATGACGGATGCTGGCACCGGACATGGTGAGAAGGCTACTGGCCTCAAGCGGAGGGGCTTCTTGGTTGAAGTCGACATGATAATACATGTGACATTTGTGTTTCTTTGGATGCCTTCATGCTGAGCTGCATTCGTGGAGTGTGAGAATACATGTGGCTTTGTACGGGTTGGATTGCTTCATCTTAAGGTGCTTTCCTGGAGAATGATGCCGACATGGACGAGCAGGACAAAGCTGAGATTGAGCATGGAAATGACTTGAAGACCATTTTGGGGAGCTTCGACCAGTGCTACCATGCAAACATTCTCAAGCTGCCCAAGGTGATGATGCCGAAGACGACCCACCACGGCAAGCACAGCTACACAGTGAGCGTGCCAGACCATGCTGGGAAGATGCACAGGGTAGAGGTGCTCCTCCGCCAGAATGCATTCAAGCCGAAAATGGATGGGGTCAAGAGTGGGTCGTGCCTGGGATTGCAAATCACTAGAAATCTCGTTTTGACATGCGTGTTGTGTATGGAGGAACCTTTTTTGCCTCATGTTGCCAAGGATTTCCTGGAAGAGCCAGCCCATGGAGGATGCCTTTGCGTCGCTGATGAAGAGGATCAATGCTGAGGACTAGCAATGCTGCTCCGGTCAGCAGCAATTTTGTGGGACAATTTCAAGATGCTTTAAAGGGGTAGAAGCAGAGGCAAGCAGCCTTTGCATTCGTTGCAGCCGCAGCCTTCAAGCCTGGTTGGAAAACGAGAACTTCCATGCTGGAACTTGATGCTGTGACCCCGCCTGCTTTCACCCACCACCCTAGAAGCCAAAGCTTATGCAAGCCACAAAAACATCATCAGAGGAACACAATGGTTGCTCGCGTTTGCGTATATCTCCTGATCCTTGCGACCCTGGACATTCCCTTTTGCCTGGAGCAACCAGCCAGCAGTTTGTTGGAATGGCATCCTTTATTCGCGTTTCTCGCTCGCAACTTTACCATCTACAAGGTCATTTGCCTGCAACATCAGCATGAATCCGCAGTGTGCCATTTGTCTGTGTTCTTAACAATCCCCAGTGTTACAGTCATGGGCGCCACTCCCGACCGGTGCCCTGGTGTGGGGGTGGGGTTAGAGGATGAGGGGTTATAGTTACAGTGGCCAGGGGTTCGGGGTACTTTTAGGGGTTGGGGTTTAGGGCTTGGGGTGGCTAGGGGTATAGGGTTAGGGGTTAGAGATCTAGGGGTTAGAGGGGTTAGGGGCAAGAATTGGGGTTGAGGGGCGAAGGGGGGTGGGGTTAGGGGTATAAGGGTAAAGGGTTAGAGAGTCTAGGGGTTAGAGGGGGTAGTGGTAATCAGAAGAGGTTCAGGGTTTCAAGACAGTATTGTGATTGAATGAAAAGAAAGCAAACCAGCTCAACTAAGGTCTTCACTTGGATGGGGGCGTACGGGGGAGAGAGTCGGAGCCTATGCTGTTGGTGCTACAATTTCATTTATTGACTTACACGTTTCTGTTCTGCAGCTGACAAGTAGCCTGCCCACCCAGGTCCCAAAGGTACCCTCATCTACTCCAACTACAAGTTTATCTCTGAGTTGTATGTTCCGCTGCCCGACAATGTGCAGTGGTCGACAGAGATCACTACAAAGCATCCTGAATGTTTATGCGTTTGTGCAAGTGACCACGGTCTGCAATCACCTACATTTGGCCATGTCTGTGCTGCTGGAATCTAAGGCGAACAAGTGAAGACGGGACGGTAGCTGTGTCAGGCGGCGCAATGCTCAAGGAGACGCAGCATTATCCAAAACGTTTTGGAACGGCGGTGTGCCAGATGTATATCCGCCACCAGGACATTGCTTGTGCGCAATCAAGTTGATGTCCTTGCTTGCCCGAACCCTTTCAGCTAGCGAACTAAAAGCATGACTTGTCCGAAGTACGAGATCGAAGCCTGTGTTCGAAGAAGGGCGTGGCTCGGAAAAGCATTAAGCCTGTGACATATAGGATGGTTTGCTTCCATAGTTATGCATCCGACAACGCGCGAGTGTGTGAGGAAAGAGATCCGGAACATGGGGCAGCAGCCAGCGATGCGTGTTTCTTGGCCAGTAGAAACTACAAGTAAGAGAGGTTGGTTTCAGTGTATATAGTACATAACCAAAAAATGTTGTGACACCAACATCCTCGATTGTCAACTCATGTCAGAAAAAGGCATTAGCTTCGAGAGATATTGGGCATGCGACGCAAGGGATCCCCCATTGACCTTCATATAATATTGTCTGTGCCTGTAAAGTTGTCCTACCCAGGTTCTGGTTTGTTTCCAAGAGTCTTGGGATTGCTGGTTATCAGTTCATCCGCTGAAGATGATGTTTCTCCAGTTCATGAAATTATTGGGGCGATCATGCTGCAGGCTTGTGGGGTTTATCGGGTTTATCGGGTTTATCGAGTTTATCGGGTTTATCGGGTTTAGGTTTATCGAGTTTACTGGGTTTATCGGGTTTATCGAGTTTACTGGGTTTATCGGGTTTATCGGGTTTATCGAGTTTACTGGGTTTATCGGGTTTATCGGGTTTAGGTTTATTGGGTTTATCGGGTTTATCGAGTTTACTGGGTTTATCGAGTTTACTGGGTTTATCGGGTTTATCGGGTTTATCGGGTTTATCGAGTTTACTGGGTTTACTGGGTTTATCGGGTTTATCGGGTTTAGCGGTTTATCGGGTTTATCGGGTTTAAACTATGGTTTCGCATCCAACATTCTAAGGATCCTGGCTGGGCTCGATCAGCCAACCTGAGGCAGGCTCTGCATGCCTTGATATAGCTAGGCGGAGATATAGCATGCAATTGCATGCTTTAAAGGCTCACAGAGCTGCAGCCGTCCAGCAAACACGGGTAGCATGAGGTGCAATGAAGCCGCTGAACTCATCTTTACAAATATAGATATAAGTCTCCCAGGATTTGTTTAAGGTTTGGCAGGCAAGCCTGCTGGTTTATTGGTTTTTGAGACCCCCAGGCAATCCTTTCAGGTTTTTTTTGGTTTTTGAGCCTCCCAGTGATTTTTTTTAATATTTTTTTGAAGGAAGTGAAAACCCGATAAACCAAGAAATTTCCGATAAATACCCAATAAAATCCAATAAAATTTCTTGGTTTATTGGCTGTTTCTTGGGGTCATTTGTTTTTCACAAATTGCAGGCCCTGAACGCGAGAATTCCAATAAATTTGCCCAATAAATCGAGAAATCCAAGAAATTCTGTGAGTTTAAGCTCCCCTTGCGGTTCCTGGGTCCCAGGTGGCTGCTAGCTCAGGCAGTGTAGGTTGAAGTTGCCTCTGTTAACCCTGGTGAGCAGTGCTTCTTGTGTCATGCGCAATTAAAGGAAGATGCCGTGTGTCTGCATACGGGGGAAAAGATGAATGCCTTCGGTTTGCATGGCGGCTATGTTTTGCAGAGCTCTAGCAAACAGTGCATGCGGCATGAACGCAGAGAACATTTTTCAGTCGAGGCATTATTCCTCATAGTGATGCCGCCTTCCAAGCCCCGCTCCCCTAAGAAGCCAAAGCGGCGGCTGTCTGGAAAGACGCCTGAAGAAGAAGCTGCGAAAAGTCCTGTAAAGCCAAAGAAGCAAACCTTGTCAGGTAAGAAGCTTCAGCAGCTGGCAAAGCAAAACAGAGCTGTTGCCAAGCAGAAGGAGAAAGCTTCTGCGGAACCAACTGTTTGCAAGACACCGCCCCCTCTCTTGAAGAAGCGAACCCTAGCAAGCAGCGAAACCAGCGGAAGCAAGCGGAGCGAGAAGGCTGCAAAGGTTTCTTTCAAGAAAGAAGAGGAGGTTTACCCTATCCCCGTCACCCCCCCAAAGAAGGTCAGAAAGGAGCTGTTCAAGCAGGAAGCAAGCCCAAGGATGACCATAGAAAAGGCTGACGAGATCATCGAGCAGATGGATGAAGAGAAGGAGGACGAGGAGTCTTCCTCTGCCTCTGCGTCTGCTGAGCCAGTTATGTCTGCTGAGGAGAGCAGCAGTGAGACAGCCTCTGGCACGAGCTCTGAGGACGAAGCGGAGGAAAAGCAAAGCGAGGCAGGAGAGGAGGGCGCAGATATGTCCTCAGCTGCTTCTGAGGCTGAGGCTGATGAAGAAGCAAATGATGAAAAGGACGAGGAAGAAGATGAGGATTCAGCAGGCGAGGAAGAAGCGGAGGGTAGCTGCAAGGAGCAGCTAGGAGACGAGGACGATGACGACAGTGATGCTAGCAGCAGCGACGATGAGGAGGAGCAGGAGGAGGAGCCGGTCCAGATTGAGGCCACAAAGAAGGATAAAAACAAGAAAGCAAGTGGCAAGATGGTCAAGGAAAAGGAGGTAGTTCAGGAAGCCAAGAAGGAGGGTCGGGAGGTTCGCAAGGAGCGAAAAAGCAAGGAAAAGGAGCGCGGCGGAGAGAAGGAAGAGGAGCAGAAGGCACAGCAAGCAAAGCAATCTGAAGCTCCCAAAGCACCAGAGAAGCCCCCAATGATTCCCAAAAGAAAGGTGCAAGATGAGAAGGAAGCAGCTGCGAAGAAAAACAAACGCAAGAAGGAGGAAAACGAAGCGGAAGATGATGGAAACAAGAAGGAGGGAAAGAATGAGAAGAAGACGGAAAAGGCGGCGGATAAGGCAAGCAAGGATGACAAGAAGGATAGAAAGAAAGACAAGAAGAATGCAAAGAAGGAGGAGAAGACAGGCCAGAAGAACAAGAATGAGGATGGGAAGACGTCAGAGAAGAAGCCTGCGACAGAGAAGGGCGAGGCGGAGGAGAAGAAGTTAGCCCAGGCCGAAGAGGGGTTGCCCAACAAGAAAGAAGTGAACAGCAACAGCCACCATAAGCTCTACCAACGCTACGGTCGATGGATCAAAAACAAAAAGCGCTTCCCTGAAGCCCTAGCAGCAAGACTTCAAACAGAGGATGGAAGGATGAAGCTTTTCGCGGATTATGTTGAGGCTGGAGGTAAGACAGAGCAGGTTTTGCTCAAGCATGAGCAACAGCTAAAGGAAGCCCAGGCCTCTAGGATCAGGTACGGATTCAGGTCCGAAAAATGGGTCAAGGACACGCATGGAGAAGCAAAGGCTGCCAGAATCATGGAACGAAAGGTTAATCAAGGGTTGAAACTTGTCTTGTTTTGGAAAACACGTTTATTCCTTTTTTGCAAAACCTTTGGCAATCACAACTTCTTTACGTAATTTGTTCAAAAGCATGTTCTGCTCTTTATTCAAATTTGAGTTGAGGACCATAGCTGACCCAGAGTCCCCAGAAGACTTGCTGTATTTCATGTTCATAGAAATCAACATCGACGACGTGCGAGAACTTCAGAAGATCACCAAGTTGGAGCTTTCCGGCCAAATAAATGCCGAGTGTTTGGCGGCGTTTACCAAGGCAGTTCAGATCAGTTGTGCGTGTTATGACACAGTTTGAGTCTGTTTCAAGTGTGTGCATCAGAACATGATGATTTGGATGTTTCCTTGGCACAGGAGGGTGGTGTCTTGGATCCGAGCAAGCAGCAGCTTGCGCTTGCTGCTGGCCCATCGGCCGCAGGGATGGCCAAGGCTTTGCAGATGACAGGAGCTGTCGCCCCGACTAAAGCCAAGAAAGCTGGCACCAAAAAAGGGGGGGAGAGTGTCCCTGACAAGGCCAGGTATGAGGGCAGGGTTTTGTGATTTCATTACAGTTTGTGCAGGTGGTGCCGGAAACGCCATTGCAGAAAGCCTCTGGGCTTGTCAACGTTGTCTTGCGGGAGAAGAACGCTTGCAGGTCCATGTCTGCATGGCCAGTTTGTGCTTGTGTTAATGGGGTATTCCTGGGCAGGGGCCTGGCCTTCAAGCTGAAGCCTATCAAAATGAGTGAAACACTGATCCAGCAGCTCTTGGCACTGGAGAAGAAGTTCAACGAGAAGGCTTTCAACTAGCTAAGTAGCTCTAGCTGATGGGTCCCAGTTTGCATGTTTAGCAGGCCACGGCGTTGCAGTCGCTCGTGCAAGCCAAAAGAATAAGAACAAGCATTACAGGGACATTATTGGCGAGGCACGAGCGTAGTTCAGTGTGTGTACTGTTTACAACCAGAGCCCCTTTCCTGTTCCAGTGCTAGGTTGAGCGCTTGAAGGAGACAGCAAAGGAGAGGACGGACATTGCAAAAGCTTTGCTTCGGGCAAGCCAGAAAGCAAAGGAACAGCAGGCCAACAAGGGCAGCACTCAGGCGGATGCCAAGGAAAAGGCATCGCAAAAGGATAGCGCCAAAGGCGCAAGTGCCAAGGCAAAGTCCTGAGGTCCAAAGGGCCCGAAGGTCATCTCAACAGTTTTGATTTAACCATACAACAAGCGAATGCTTCGGCTCTACGTTTGAGATGACCTGCTTTTGAAACTGTGAGTCTGTCGCCTTAGAAGTCCTGCTTGCTGCCTGCGTGGGCACACTGTAGTTGCAACCTGGGGGTGATTGTTATTATAACGGGGGACTAATAGCAAGTTCAGAGCTGCAGTAATGAAAGGAGTTGCAACAAACGCAGTGGAGTGCATGTGCAGTGGCAGCTGATGTGGCGCAGCCCAGAAACATTTTGCGATCGACGATCTTTAATTTTACAACCGCCTCCCGAAGTCTGTGCTTCACAATCGCTCGAGAAATCAACCCCTGCTTTGAATGCTTGAAGTCTGCGCAGCCTTGAAAGGAGCATGCTTATCCCCAACAGAGTGCTTGTGTGCTACAACCCAAAACACGCAGGGCAAGGTCAAGATCGCGATCACGAGCCCGAAATTCCAATGATGATGCGATAGTTTTGAGTGCCTTGGCTGTTTTGTGTGGGTTTGGTTCTGACGCACTGACATGTTTGCCATCTGCTCCTAGTAAGGTTCCCTGGCCCACGACCCCACGAATACGACGCACGAAGGCTCCTTCTCTGCAATTCTGTCTACAGCATGGCAGTCTACCATTCAAACTGCTAAGCTTTGGCTGCGCAAGGTTGGGATGCTGTGGAGAATTCCAGTCGCTCTGCTCGCCGAATATTGCGTGAGATTTGCTCAGGTGTGTCTTGTTTGACGATTCATGAACAAGTTTGGCGATGCTCGTTTTCTTTGTGCTGTATTTGTATCTCCCATACTGTGATGCTTGATTTCATGCTTCTAAGAAGCTGGCTGCTACTGCTGGTGTTGCGCAAGCGCGTGATTTGGTGGAAGACAAATGTGCCTGCCCCTTGGCTGCTACCCTAGCTGGTTTCGCGACTGGGCATGAGGAGCGAAGTTTTCAAAGGCTAGGGGTTAAGAAAGCATTTTGTTTTGGCAATCTAACTTATGTCATTTGGATTCCAATCAGGTGGTATTCAAAAATTGCTCAGATTCCGCCTGGCTTTGTGGAACTGCCTCTACGAATGGCGGAAGAAGATGGCAGCCTCAAAGAAACAAACCACAGCATCGCAATTGCATGGCCTTGGGATTTGCTGAGTTGGCTTCACCGGAAGAATCACTTGCTTCAATGGGCATCGAACACCCCACAAGCCGACATAGTCATTGCAGAAAACCGCAGGTATTGGCGGGCCTTGGGTAACGAGGAGTCTGTTCAAAACCTGAACCTTCAGAATCCTGAGATGACGTTTCCAATCTTTTGGCACACAGACGGTGTGCGAGTTTACAAGCAACAGAAGTGTTGGATATACTCGTATTCATGTGCCAACAAGAAGGGGCCTTCTCTGTCGTCAAAGTTGATGATGTTACTTGTGCGGGAGCCTCTAATTTGGAAGCCTTTTACGCACGATCGCATTGGTGAGCTTGTTGGGTGGATTCAACGTGTCTTACAGACTGGCCGCTTTCCGGCTACAGACTTTAATGGCGATCCCTGGCCAGCAGGGTCAGCAGAAGCTGGAAGGGCCAACAATTTGATTGCAGGAGGCTACATGTTTGCTTTCAGCGGCTTCAAAGGTGATTGGGAGGCTCGGGTTGTGGTGCACAAGCTGCAGAGAAGCTACAATCACAACAACATTTGCGAACATTGCCCAGCCAGCAAGCTAGACACTGCTTTCAATTACCGCAATTTCGCATTGGACGCTGCCTATTTGGATGTTTGCTTCACGCATGCCCAGTTCATGATTATGACCCCGGAGCACTTGCGGTCTTCATGGCAATCCGTGCCAGGCTGGACGAAAGACAGGAACCTGGAGGAAACCTGTGCAAGCGTAAGCTGTTGTGTTTTCCCCACCGGACTAATCAACGAAGAGATTTTGTGTTTGCATTTCGGGATTAAGTGGTTTGTTGTTTCGGGATTCACGGTTCCACGGCTTATAGTGCAGAGCGGAGAGTATTTCTTTGGTGGTTTAACTCAGGATCTTCTTCATGTGCTCCATCAAGGTGTCGCTTGCTGCGTGATACCGGCGCTCGTCTGCGCTCATTTCGAATCAAAGTTTGGGGATGCGCTGACACTGAAACAATATGACAGACTGTTGCAAACCGAAGTTTGGCAGCATTACAAAGCCTGGTGTAGGAAAACCAAAGTTCCTGGGTGTGGTCATCGCTTCACATTGGGGCGTTTTGGTCGTGAAAGTTGGGGCACGCAGCCAGAGCTGCAATCCTGCTACAAGGCATACACTGTCAAAATGATGATCTATTGGCTGCATGCGTTTCTGTTTGATGTGCAGGCAGAGGCAACGGGGGGTCCTGAGCGTGTTTGCACTTCCTACGCGCTTGCAAAGATGCAGTTCGACTTTGATATGAGCGGACCATTTCTGACCGATTCGATGAGGAGGGACGCTGTCACGATGGGAAGGTCGTTTCTTCTGTTCTATCACCAGTTGTGTTCCGAAAATCTGGGACAGGAGCGTCGAAATTTCAAAATGATACCGAAGTTTCATTCATTTCTTCACCTTCTGCTTTATGTTGAGAGAACTTCGCGAAACCCAAGGCCGGAGATTCCCAAACTTCGGTTTATGTCTTGATTTTCAATTCGTATTCATCAGCCAACTCAAATAAACCTTAGCCCACGTTGCACCCCGACAGGTATGAGCATTGTTATCAAGACGAGGACCTCATGAAACAGCTTGGTCGAATAGCTTCATCTTGCCACCCGTCGACTATGGACAAAGTGACATGCAATCGCTACCGGGCACTCTTGGAGTTCGGAGATGTGTTTTGAAGCACACTGGAAAAAATGTGAGGGACAGCTTGCTTCACCCGCATCCCCTTTCTTTGAAGCCTCTTGGGCCTCGATAATTTGAAATATGAAGTGTACATCCAAGGTTCAGGATTCTGGGATCCATTCTAGGGCTCAAGAAAGCTCCGCCAAACCCTGTAATTCTAAAATACAGTGCGCACCTCTCATGTCGGGCCCCCCAAATTATGCAGAACCCCATGTGTCCGCGACGTTATTTCACTGAGGGCCTGACAAATTGGCCCGTGGAAGTTTAAGTTAGGGTTGGGGGTTTAGGGGTTAAGGGGTTTAAGGGTTGAGGACTTAGGGTTTAGGTTGAACATAAAAGCAGATACATGGGGTAACCTCTAAACCCAGCAGAGCCTCGCTTGCACATGGAACATTTCCGGAGCGGCGGATGGAGAAAATCTTACAACATCTAATATCCCCAAAGTACTGTAATTCCTAAATTATATTACGTATATAGGGTTATCTTATGTAAGGTTTTCTCCATCGACGGAAGGAGATTGGCTGCTTGGTTTCTTTAGGGATGTGATGGGGTCTGAGGATTTGTTGGGTTTACTTATTTGACCTATAGTCTAAACTCCTCATTTTCTCTGAATATCGCCCATTATAAGAAGTCTATGTATTCCCAATATAGTTTCTTTTGAGGAGGTTAGGCTATAGCTCATGAGAAATATTTGGCCTTCTAAAATCTAGAAGGGCGCATGCTCTGAAAAGAATGCTTTGCGATTGTTTAAGTTTGCTACTTCCAGGTTGTTTTGTTTGGGCTTGGGAAGGATCTCCGGGTCCAAGGTTATGCTGTGAAAGGTCTTTGGGCTGAACTAACGTTGCCTGTACCCGCTATACCAATGCACGATTTAGGGTAGAGAGGTTTATTAGGGTTGAAGGGTTTAGGGTTGTGGGTTGGAATTCCAGAACCAACGGCGCATTGCCCAAATAGCCTTCAACATCCTTCGCTCTACAACCTGAAAGCTTTCACCCTAAACCCTGAACCTCTTTTGCACAAGCCTCATTCACAGAAGAGATACCTGCAAAACCTTCCGATCCCTTTCCAAAATTTGCAGCTCCCTTTACATCAGAAAGCCCCGGAAACTTTCCCATTATAATCTTTAGAGTACTTTAGGGTTTGTATAGGGTTTAAGTTTGAGGTCTTCACTTGTCCCAGCTCTTTATTCGAGAGCATGCGCCACAAGAAATCAGAAGGAACCCATTTAAATTCTTGTATCATCACATCTCATATAATCCCTATATACCCGCGCTAGTTAAGGAAAGAAAGAGAAACCCCTAAACCCTAAAACCCTAAACCCTTACCGAGACTATTGAATTGATTTTATTTTTGGCTCAAATCATTTTGGCTCAAGATTCTGGAGGCAACTCTTCAGAGTGGGTCCAGAGTCGTGTATAAACGACAACGCAAGGCGCGCGCACGGGCGCGCGG
>CAJNIZ010007245.1:0-16410 GCA_905231905.1 Symbiodinium pilosum
TATGGAACCATAATATAATTATTTAGGCCCCTATATTTTTTGGAGACTGCGGAAGAACTCCTACCCTAACCCCTAAGCCCTAAACCCTAAACTCCTAAACCCTAAGCCCTAAACCCTAAACCTGGTAGGACAACGTGGGCATCCCGCATTTCTAGGGTGTGATCCCTTTCTCCTCCATAGACTCCTGCACATGACATGAGGACTCCGTGAGGCCCGTTTTAGGGCCCGTTTAGGGTTTAGGGATTAGAGCTTAAGGGCTTAAGGGTTTAGGGCTTAAGGTTAAGGGTGCGGGGTTTAGGGCTAAGAGTTTAGCATTTAAGGTTTAGGGTTTGGGGTTAGGGGTCTGAGGTTTAATTTGGCCTTAAAGTTTATGGTTTCAGGTTTAGGGTATGGCATACTCTGCAAGATGGGTCATCTGGAGCGCACCACATGATGGCTGCGAAACTTACATGAAGACTTATTTCAATTTTAAGGTTTAGGGTTTAGTTGCAAGGGGTTTAGGGTTTAAGGGACATTCCAGTAGATGAACCCCAATCCTCCCGATGTACGTACAGCCTAAAAATTGCGCGTGCAGTAGTTTCGGTAGGTCGTAGATATCCTTGACCTCCCAGCAAAGGCCTATGATATTTGCTTTTCGGCCGTGTTTGCGCAAGTCCTGATGCAAAAGCCAAATATCAAGCCCTACACGCCAGACCCATAGACATGAACCCTGAAAACCGCAAACCCTCAAGCCGAAAACCCAAACGCAACTGGGTTGCTCTCACAAGGACTTAACCTACCTTAATATTAGGGGTATATACTAAGTAACAGGGTTGCCTTGTTATAGTAACTCAATCTAAGATCCTTAACAGCAACCCAGACTGAACCTGAACCTGCTCGACTCTACCCTAATTACCATAGGATCTAATCAAAAGGTCCTTCAAAATGACCTTTAAAAGGACCTTTAAAAGGAGTGTACCCTTCCAAACCCTAGACCCTGAACCATATACGGACCCCATGCCAAGATGCAAAAAACCTATGCCTACACCCTAAACCCTAAACCCTAAAAGCCAAACCCTAAACCATAGACCCGAATACAACCTGACTATGAGCCCATTATATAACCGTAATATAACCCGAATATAACACCAATATAATCCCTGATATAACCCCAATACCCTCACCCCTAAACCCAACTTGCCTTGGCTTTCGGGCTCGGAGTCGCCATGCTTGAGGCCAAAGATCAGGTCGGCACCTTTTCTTTACTACGTGGCACTTAGGACCCCTACTTGAGGTTAATGGAAAAGAAAATGGAAACTACTATAGTATAGGGTTGTATACGGATTAGGTCGGGGTTTAGGGTTTAGGGTTTGGGGCACTTAGGACCCCCACTAAGTGATAACCCTTAGGTACCCAGAATATGGGTATAAGGCAATCCCAGAGGGTTAAGGGTCTAAGGTCCAAGCTAAGTCCCAAGGAGCTTACACTTTGAAGGGTTTAAGGTTCAGAGTTTACGGGTTTAGGGGTTGAAGGTCTAAGGCTTAAGGTTTAAGAGTTCAAGGTTTAGGGTTTCAGGGTTTTCGACTGAGATTTTGGGTTTAGGGTTCCAAGATTGAACTTTGTGGTCGGGACATGTAGGAGTCCTGCTACAAGGCTTTACTGGGGCTCGATAGGGGTTGGGTGGTGGCTATGTAGCGGTTCATAGGGCTTGGGCTTTAGCGGTTTAGGGGCTAAGGTTAGTGTTCCCAGGGTTTGGGCTGGGGTTCAAAATGTCTTCGCAGGGTTTAGGGTTTTTTTTTTTTGTCGGACCTTTTCTCCCCGCAGTACTGGTCCACGAGAAAATGCCAATAAAGCACGGCCCCTTCAGCAGCCTCACACGCCCAACCCGGCAAGAGTTCCAGCCAGATCAAGTACAGCCACCCCCAAAAAGGTTCCCTGTGAACTTACGGCAAAGGGTTCCCTCTCAGGCAGCAAAAACACAGGTCCTGTAAAGTTGACCGAAACCAAAGCAGAATCAACCGGCTACTTCAGCCAGCTCTGCAAATCAGCTTGAACCTTACCATCACCGAAACTACCGTCATGCAGCCCTTCAGTAGCGCCCGTGGTACCCATAGCCGACGACCCTCCACCTTCGCCTTCAGCACCATCAGCGGTTTCCACAACGTCCATCTGCGTATTCTCCAAGATCTGTTGCGAGCCATCCGTGCCCTCACCCGACTCCATGCCATGGACAGTGTCCACACCTGCGTGCCCTCCGTCAGTGCTCGCATGCTGCTCATGCTGCCCATGCTGCTCAATTGCCGCCAGCTCCTGGTCACATTCCACCGCAGTTTCCAAGGCACAGTCTCCCTCATTGGTGTCCCTGGGCCCACCACCTTCCGCCGCATCGTTGTCAGCTGAGTCTTCGTGCCTTCTTCCAGCCACGATTGTTCTGCGAGGGAACACTTTTGCACCAGAGGACGCCAGAGACTCTTCTCCCTCTGACATCGGCCGGACCCGTAAGCTGTCCTCAGCCTGCCGGCGGTCATTCTTGTCCTGGTCCCCCTGCATGAGCTCCATCATGTCCCTGTTGACTTGAAAAACTTCAAGCGCTGAGGAGCCCCATCGCTTGCGGACCATCTCATCATCCACTTCCCTGTTGACGAAGAGCTGGAACCATTGCCGACCCATTACTGTGTCCATGATCGCGCCCAAATCCGTCAGGTTGGCGTCGATGTGCTCATCCACCTCGTCCGCAGAAGGGCCCATGAGGACTGTATCTGCTCTGTCAGAGCCAACCTCTCCGTTGTCATCCTCCTGCTTTCGAGCACCTGCACCCGCATCACCTTCCTGGTCATCGTGGGGGACCTGGACAACCTCTTCCGTCACCGCAAACGACACAAGCGGAGAATCGCCAACCTCCAGCTCCCCATTCAGGTTCGCGACCGCTACTTCGTTGTGCTCCGCATCCGTGACCGTGACCTGGACCTTGAAGCGCTTGAGCGGTCTGGTACGGGTAGGGCGTTCCAACTCAGTCTGCACTGCCCATTCGTCCCAAACTCTAGCTTCTGCCGCCTGGTGGGCAGCCCAGAGGCTCTCGACATGCTCGGCCTGCTTGTCCTCCGCATCCTTGGTATCGGCTTCATGTGCAGCCAGTTCAGCCTTCTCCTCTGCAGTGGCCTGTTCCCACTTTCCCCCTGGAGTGCGCTTGACCAGCACGTCTTGCGAGGACGAGGGCTTTTCAGTCTGGGTGTCCTCTACACTGATCACACCTGTCTGTGGGGCCAGCATGAAGTCGCCGATGTGCGCAGGCTTGACGGCGTCAATCTGCAGCATGTCCACGAGCTCTTGCCATCTTGCCTCGGCCCACTCCTGGTCCTTGGTCGTGATGCAGGCAGGCTCCCCCTGGTACGTAACCAACAAAGCCCAGAGCCGATCAGCTCGATCTCTGGAGACAGAAGTGAGGGCCATCACCCACTCACCACGCCATGCCTCCAACATGCCGTAGAGGAGGTGGATGATATTGGATCTTTGTTCAACCGTCATGCTTTCAAAATGCGCTTGGAGTCTGGCCAGATAGCTAGCGAACACCGTCGTAGCCTTGACCTTGGCCGCAATCTGCATGCCTACGACGGTGTCATTTTCCCGGGGGCTTCTCTTCACTGCCCGACAGCCACCCTTCCACCATGTCCATCTCGTCCACTTCGAGCTCCAGGTCCGCGCTTTCATCACCATAGTCGATCTGCTCAGCTTCCTGGTGTGGAATCTGGAAGTCGCCCTGGCCATCCTGCCCGGGTGTCCCATAACCCTCAACCTTCATGTCCCCTTCCGCGACCATGCGCTCGTCCTTGTGTTCTCCCTGCCATGGGTCCTGGCACCCTTGCTGGTGGTAGTTCTGGTCAGCTGTCCCTGCTTCAAAACCCTCAATGTCGACTTCCACGTCCTCATCGTCGTCCGGGGGCTCATCGTAGTCGTACTGCTCGACGTCCTGGCGCACCTCTTGGAAGTTGCCCTGGCCCCCAAAGCCCTCGAAGCCGTCCTGGCCATCTCGCCCGATTGTCTCAAAACCCTCAGTCTTCAGGTCCCCTTCCGCAACCCTGCCCTCATCCATGTGTTCTCCTCGCCCTGGTTTCTGGATGCCATTGCTGGTAGTCACCCTGGTCCACTGCCATGTCCTCGTAACCCTCAGGTTCAACTTCCACTTCCACATACTCGCTCTGGAGTCCATGCCCCTCGGCTCCACAACCCTCGACCGCAACCTCGAGCTCGTCGTCCACACCCTCAGTCCCTGGCACACTGGGTGCCTGTTCTGTTGCTCGCCCTGCGGCTCGTCTACCCTTTTTCCCGCAGGCAGTGATATTGCTTGCTGCATCAGACCCTTTCGAACGCAGGTGAGGAGCTTGGCTCGGCAAACCGCTCTCCGTGGTCACCTGCAAGAGAACTTCTTCGTCCGCAATCTCCTCCGCACGCAGCATGGTGCGCATGAGGTCTGCGTACAGGGCCCCAAGGAATCGGATCAGATCGCAGTATGCACTGACCCGCTGCGCGTGGGTCAAGCTGGCTAAGTCCCTCGCCAGTCCAAACACCGTGGAGTTGGCAAGGAGGTGCCTGTCCTGGCCGTGAAATTCTCAGACTCCCTGGTGATGCCAAGTGCGTCGGACCATAGCCGCACTCCTGGACCCAGCTGCTCCAGCGTGGGGACCAGCGACACTTGTTTGGTACGCGTCATAGATCTGGTGGCTGGAGTGCTCGGCGGCGTCATTGGTGGCGCCTTGGCTGGTCTTGCTTGCGATCCCGGTCGCTGGTGTGAGCTCGTGGCCGGCTCTGACCTTCTTGCAACCTCGCCCAGCTGCTGGTCGACGTGCGCTCCCTGGATCTCCACTGGCGCCTGAAGTAGCGCCGGGCGTCCTCATCCCATTCCCATTCTTCTTCATCGCAGGTGTCCTGCCGCCCTCTGCCTCGATCTTCTCGGTCCCCGCCCTCCCTTGTTTGGGGCTTTTGTCTGCGGCGCCTCGGCGACGTTGATCTTTTCCTTTTGTCTCGGCCCTTCTGCATGAGCTGCATCTCGTCACACTCGGTGGTCTCCTTTCCTTCCAGCGATGGTTTGTAGTGGGGCTCGCTAGAGCCAGCGTCCATGGCTCCAAGCTTTTCGACGAGCATCACAAAGGAGAACTCGTCTTGGTTGGCGGTCACATCGGTCCTTGGTAACAGGTTGCCATAGGTGCTCTCATCATGAGGCGGGGAGGCCCGGCAGCGATCCACTCCTTGGGAGAGAAACAGAAAGCCACACAGGCCAGCGAAAAACACGTAGATGTGGTAGGCGAGGTGCATAGCTCAGCAGAACTGCTATTTACAGACCCTGCAGACTACTCACCGATGCTGAAAGTGCAAAACGACACGAACATCAGATCACATGCTGCAGAGAACTGTCATCACATCATGAACACAGCGCTGTTTGCCTGCACGATGCCCAAGGGATTGCTTCTTGTCGCAACCATGCCCTGGAGAACCCCGCCCACTGTTGCCGGTTCATCGCTGCCACCCGCCACTCCTCCGAGCCAATAGCCCTCGCGACCCTCCTTTCGCTGTTCATTACAGATGGAAAATGTCGCCCATGTCTCCTGCCCGACGATGTTGCTTGTTCCCCGCTCCACCATGGAAGGCCACGAAAGTGCGATATGCTCGCCGCCGCCGATGGGGACTGGTTGGACAGCCCTCTTACCCGATGCCCAGTGAAGGACCAGTAAGCCAGGATGGCACGATCCCCCCATCTGTCTTCCTCTAGGCGATGTACCATGGCCCGAGCGATGCGGAGCATCCTTGCTTCTCCGTCGACCCAGGTTTCCTCTGCGAGTCTTTTCAGCCCCATCATCTTACGCACACAGCAATACTGGAAATGATTGAGTGTGGACTGGAGCGCCGAGGTCGGGAAGAGGATCCCGATAACCCACATGAAAGTACCTTGCACAACTTTGTTGAGGATTTGGACGCGCTGCTTGAGGGGAGCCTTGGACGTCAATATGCGCAGGATCCCTCCGAACTTTCCTCTTGCCTTGTCAAGCAGGGCGCGCAGGATCTTCATCTCCGTGTTGTCCCTAGCCACCGGTAGGTTGAGGACAGTGAAGGTTTCCTCGTCAGGCATAGGCTTAAGGATGTCCTTCCCTAGTTTGAGCTCAACATTTCTAGCCCCCCTCAAACACAAGAGTTTGGACTTCGAGGGTTGAACATGTAGGCCAAATTCTGCCAGCTTAGGCAGAAGTTCATTCACAAAGTCCTGCATGGAAACAATTGTTCGCTTCCAGGTAATCACATCGTCCATAAAGGCGCACCCATCGTCGCCCAAACCCGGGATCACCTCTCCCTCACCCTCCCGCTCAATCGAAGAAAGAATTTCGTCGATGAGGCGGCTGAAGATAACTGGACTTTCTGTAGAACCTTGTTTTACTCCAGTGTTTGCACGCAAGGACACATCCTCCCAGGGAAGAGCCAGGATTACCTCCGTGCTGGCCAGTAGTCTCACCAAACACTTAGTCTCAAATGGAAAGTCAGCTGCTGCCCAATCAATAATCCTGTTGGCGAGCTTTTCACGATGGACACTGTCAAAAGCACGACGAAGGTCAAGTTTGAGCATATAGCAGTCAGCCTGCCATTCTCTGGAGAGGTGAGCGACATAAGTGGTGAGCCATGCCATCTCAGCCGGTCGACGGTGTTTACAGGCAAACTGCTTCGCACCCTTGGGTTGGAGGGAAAGCTCCATTCTCGACAACAGCAACCGACTAAATGTTTTTGCCACATGAGAGGCCAGTGCAATCGGCCTCAAGTGCTTGGCTTCGCCTGGGGGGCAAAGCTTTGGGATGAGTGTGGCAATCGAAACATCCCACTCGAGGGGGGTGTCGCCAGTATACAAGATGTCGTTGAAGAAAGCCGTCAAGCTTCCAAGCGAGACCGGGGAGTCCACCAAACTTTTCAGGAGCTCAACAGGGATCAAATCAGGGCCCACTGCTCTGCCATTTTTCCCTCTCAGGGTGGCTTGCCTAACTTCAGCTTCCGAAAACGGGTCAAAGGTTCTCGCCTCAGTGAGCTGTGTCGTGACGCTTGCAAGTGCGGCGGCAATGTTTTCAACCTTCTTGTCCTGAAAGACCTCCGTGAAATGCTCCACAACATTTGCAACTGGATCCTGGTGCTCACTTTTTGCCATGAACTCGTCTCCCCACGAACCCCTCTGCTTGGTGAAGCTCTTGCACACCTTCCAATCCCTGGCAGCCAGTCGCAGTCTCTCCTCCTTCCACGCCGTCTTCTCCTTCCTTAAGCTCCCTAAGTACTGCTTCCAGTCCTCAGCCCTCCTGGAATGTTTCGCCATATCCCTCAAAACGTTGACCGCAGCACTTGCCTTGAACTTTCGCCCCAGGGAGGCCGGCTTGGTGAATTCCTTCGCCAGCCCGGCCAGGACTTGGTGGTCAATGCTGGGGAGGTCGGGCACCACTTCCCTCACAACCCTGGGACCTCCCACCGCAACCCTGACAGCCCGCTCCCCCGTCAGCCACCCTCGCACGATTGCCCTGTCATGATCAGTGCCTGCCTCACGCCGACTCTCCTCCTCTATTTGCAGCGTCCTGTTGTGGGTGTTGGAGACAAAGGCTCCGTCAATTTGGGTGCTGGCAACATTGCCTTTTCTTGAGTGGAATGTGGCTGTGTGCATCTGCTCAGAAGACGGGGCCGCCTGCTCAAATCCCGCCTCCGCCGCAATCTGCCTCAAGTCGCCCCACTTGGCGGAGATTTCCCCAGGCACCACCCCCCCCACCCCATCACACCATCGGAATTGCGTGTTAAAGTCCCCCATTGCAAAAGCCATTTCACCACGTTGTCTCTCTACCCCAAAGAACTCAGTCGCAAACCGGTTGATCTCCTCCCGTGGCTCGCTGTTAGGTAGGTGCACAGAGCCAACCCAAATGTGTTTCTGACTGGGTTTGTGTAGAAGCCTAAGCCACACGCCTTTGTTGGTAGAGACCTTGCGCTTCAGGTGGAAGAGCTCTCGCTTGTAAAAGATGCCAACAGCACGATACATGAGAACATGTTGGAACAGCACCGCATTGAGGACATCACCCTTGAGAATCTGCCATGTGTGCTTCTGTCGCGGGAACTCTTGGACAGCTAACACGTCACAGCAAGGAACATGTGAAAGGAGCGGTTTGACCTTTTTCTCGCAGGTTCCTGCCAAGTTCCATGTGCCAATGTCAACTGCATGCCCGGTCGGCAGCTGGCTCCCTTGTACCGCGGGAGGCTCCTGATCAAAGTCCTCTTCTCTAAAGGGGACAGCTTCCTCTGGGTCAACATCTGACGGGGCATACACAATGTCGGGTATAAAATATTTGGGCCCAGTAATAGAAGCCACACCACGATGTTGTTCTGTACAAAGTCGTGGGGGGGAAAAACTCAAAGGTTCGGTTCCGAAGTTCGAGCGCCCCTCCCTGATTGAATGTCCGCGGGAGTCATGTCCTTCCGGATCATCCCCCCCAAATGGAATGCAAGCCTCCTTCTCGGAACACTTGCTGACCTCAAAATCCCTAGAGTCTCGTGCCCTGGTGTGTTGGTCACTCGGAGAAAGAACATGCCGCGCGGCTGGTCCGGAACTGCGAACTTGTCCCGCAGGGTCCCGATCACCACGCTTCAGAGTAGAGGTAACCCTAAGAGCCCTACCCTTCCTATTGAATTCCAGCCGAGAAGCAACAGAATCAGCCCCCTCGCCCCGGCGAGCTCAGTTGTCGAAGCACTTTTTCCATGCTTCCTGCACACGATGAACAGCACATGGGACCGCATTCGCGACTGCCGCGGCGTCAAGCCAGCTGTTGGCCAGCTTACCTTCCAGGATTTGCTCATGTCGAGGGGCCGGCCTGGAAGCACTCGCCAGCAACACGCCGTTCAGCCAAACAGTTCCTGTCGAGTATTCGCACTCGCTGTTGCGGGCATTCACATCCAACAGGTACAGGCACTTGCGTACCTTACCTGCATGGGCAGCCAGTTGCCTCGCAGCCTTGGGCCTCGACACCGCGGCCCAGACAACCCCTCCCTCCGGAAGGTTCTGTGTCTGGAGACGAGCTTCTCGGATCGCCCCTATGGCCTTGTTCATTCGTTGCCGTATCTGGTGTTCTGCTTCGCCCTGGCGTGCATGGAAAGGCACAGTTGCCACACTGTTTCTCAACCCCGGAACAAAGTGTTCCCCATCAAGCCATTGATCGATGTCCAGCCCCTTGACCAGCGACTTGAAGTCCGACAGGATCAGGTCTTTGTGGGTGTCGGCTTTCCATCCCCCAACCACCATCGCCAGTCTGTCCCCTCCTTCGGCAGTGCTGCCGTTGGAAGACTGTGCCGGCTTGTCTTCCAGCTTCTGCACCCTTTCCAGCAATGCAGCAGTGGTGCGCCGCATTTCGTCAATTTTGTCGTCTTGTCCTCGGACCATCTGCGAGACCTTTTCCTCCGTCTTGTCCATCATCTTTCTCAAGGTGTTCTCTTCAAAGCTGCGGAGCGCCTCAGTGATCTGCTCCGAGGTACTCTCCCGGATGTCCCGCGTCTGCTTGGCAAAGAGCGCCGTGATGGCCTCGATGGTCACACCACCGCCCCCCCTGCGCTGGGGAGACAGGGCTCCCTCTAACTCCATTTCCGTCTCGTTCTTTCTTTTTGTGCCAGCCGGTGGCTCGCTCATCCCCCTCGAACAGAATCGTGTAGAAGACAAGATCGGCCTCCCCTGCTGCGAGCAGGTGTACTGCTCGCCTTTCCGGAGAATCAACGAGACCCTGAAGGTCACCACTCAAGGGCCAGCAGCAGGCCCGCCCCAGGACAGCGGATGGCTCAGAGGGTTTAGGATTTAAGGAGGGTTTAGGGTTCAGGGTTTAGGGGTTTAGGGGTTTATGGTTTAGGGTTTAGGGGTTTAGGGGTTCAGGTTGAGGGTTTGGGGGTTTGGGGGCACAGCTGACAAAGGCCGCGCCATACCTCGGAAAATCTTTCCCACGCAAAACCCGCCAAACCCTGTACCATGGGTTCCATGGATACATGAATCCTGCATGACCCTAAGTACCTGATACCTTGGGAGTCGTGGTACCATTGTACCCTAAACCCTTAGCCACAAACCCCAGTATACCAAGGTCATGCAGCCTCAATGCAATCGATAACAATCCAAGAGATCCTCGGCTCGTAAACCCTGCTAGGGGCTTCGGGCTTCAGGTTTTTAACACTTCCAATTCTTGCGCACCAGCATGGAAATACTCAGACGGCCTGCACAACTCTCAGTTCTTGTGTTCTGTCATGAGAAATTGCACCATAAAAGCCTCAAACACAGATTTGCCGTAAAGGCGAAAAATCTGATCCTCACTGAACAAACCCTGGTTCCAGCTTTTCTACACCGACGTGCCCTCTGTACCTAAACCCTGAACCCTACACCCTGTGTTGCACAGGATTTAGGGTTTAGGGTTCAGGGAAGTTTCGGCTTTTAGGTCTAGGATTAGGGAGACTTAGAAAGTAGGGTTCGTAATACTGGAAATCGAAAAGGGAAACTGTCTTTCATTTGGGGTGTAGGGTTCAGGGCAGAAACCCAAACTTTTCTGAACCGTAAAACCTTTCGAACCCTGAGCCCTAATCCTTCCGAACCCCAAACCCTAAAAAACTCACCGTTGGCCATTTCTAGGGTTCAAGATCGGTAGTATGTTAAGGTTCGGGTTTTAGGGTTCAGGCCTAAAAGTTTATGGGTTTGGGATTTAGGGTTTAGGGTTTAGGGGTTTGGGGTCCTTCTGTGGAACCACAGATATATTTCACCTCGCTTGCCTTCAGCCTACTTTTTTGTGCCCCCCTACTCTTGAGCCCTAGACTCTGGAAAGCTGCACTCGAAAAATCTAAACCACCGAAACCACAACAACAAAACCCCTGAACCCCTAATCCTAGGGGGGGTAGGGGGTATAAAGAGGTTAAGGGTTTAGGGTGGGGCCCTGAACCCCTAAACCCTGAACCTTAAACCCTCAACTGTGTTCACGGACAGGCCCACAACCGTCTGCTATAGGGCCGAGGTACGATCCAGGATTTTCTGCCTGCTTGGTTGAGGGCTTAGGGCAAGGTTCATGGGTAATGAAATGTGGGGGTGGGAGTTTGAAGGCTTTACGGTGCGGGATGTAGGATTCAAGGGGTTTCAGCTCTAGGGTAGGTATACGTGGGATTTATATGAGCTATAGTCTGATCTCCTAGCATCCCCTTAATAACCCCTATATGTTCCCCTATGTAGTCCCCTATATAGCCCCCTGTAAGGAGTTTAGACTATAACTCATATGAGTTTAGGGATAAGGGTGCCGCATCTACAAGAGAAGACCAATCAAACTCCAACTGCCGCTGTCTGCATGATAATTTCCCAAAATAGGGGGACACCAATGTAGACCCTAATATACTAAGCTCCTTAATCTTGCGGCCCTACAACATACCCTTAATTTTGGGAAACCCCCACATAGGAGTATGCGCTGGGCACTGTGGACACTCTACTCGCTTAAGTTTAGGATTTAGGATTCAAGGTTTAAAGTTTAGGGTTCAGGGTTTGTGTTTGGCCGCCGCAAGGAGCAATCCTGCCTCTAACAAATCCCTTGATCATATGGTCCGCCTATAATAGATGGAATCTGAGTTCCCCAAATCCACACTAAGATCCCCATATACCCTCGATTCTATCTACTCAAGGAGGACGAAACATGACGCCCGCTTTAGGGCGTTGTAAAGCTTACCAGGCTCCGAGGCGTCATGCAGACGATGCTCCCTAAACCCTAAACGATAGCTTCAACTATAAGCCCAATATATATACCCTAGTATAATATGGCTTTGGGTACATTATAAAAAAATCCCCACATATCCAATATTCTATCTACTTAAGGGGGACTATAATCCCAATATATACCCTAGTATAATATAGTAGTTTCCATTTTCTTTTCCATTGTCCTTCTATCCCTACAAATCCAATATTCTATCTACTGAAACCCTAAACCCTAAACCCAAAACCCTCAACGATAGCTTCAAAGTGCAACGGTGACTGAAACCTCAAGGAATCGTCTCCTCGGCTTTATCAGGGTTTATAGTCCCCCTAAAGTAGATAGAATATGGGGTATATGGGGATGTTATTATAATATACCCAAAGCCATATTCTATCTACTTAAGGGGGACTATAGGCTTTAGGGTTGGGGCTTCGATGCCATAAAACAGAGAAAGCAGCATAGTTCTGCAAGCCTAACATCTTAAGTCGACGCCAAGGTAGGGTTTATTTTCGGGGCCTAAAGACTTACCAATATCATGTGGGGGTCTATTTGAGGTAACCGATACCATCGACGTAGAATGGATCCAACAGTGTACTGCTGGCAATGCCCTCATGTACACCCATGATTGATAAACCCCCTCCTTTTAAGGTTCTTAATATTAGGATCCCGATTATAATCCCTATATAACCCCAAATCATCCCTGCTGTTGCCCTAGTTTCCATTTCATTTTCCATATTCTTTTCCATTCGATTCTCCAGTATAATCCCTATTCAAAGGAGGGGGTATATTAATCATGGGTCTACACCCTAGACCCTAGACCCTAAACCCTAAATGGTAATCTAAATTTTCTTTTCCATTATCCCGGGGAGGGGGTGTATTAATCATGGGTCTACATTACATTACTCGCAACAAGGCCTCAACAGCTTTCAAGGCTCTGAATGCAGACTTGCGGATGGCACGCAACATGACAGCCACGCTTTTTGAGCAACTGTTTAGGGTTTAGGGTTTAGGCAGGAAGGGAGCAGCTCCATGAGCCCTCAGCAACAAGAGGCGCAAGCCAAACCGAACATGAGGGTGGTTGTCAAAATCATGGTCCCTTTTTGGGTACCCTAAATGCTAGGTGCCGTATTATAATAGGGATCCAAAAAAGGGACCATAATTTTGACAACCACCCGTGAATCATAATGGCATAAACTTTCCAACCTCTCCTTAACAGAACTCCTCTCAACATCATTCTGCTCCGCGAACGCCTCATAAACCGCCCGCTTTCTTCTCGAAGCCCTTGAACCTCAATGCCAAACTACCTGTAGGGCTTTTCAAGGGTTCAAGGCTCTGATACGAATGCCTTTTGGCAGCGAAATTGTTTTCTTCCCTCAAAAATGCGTTCGCTAAAAAATGCCATGGTATCCAAAAAACCCTTGCACCTACTCCATTTGCTGCATTGCTGGGCAGGTTCGCCGTTTAATCTGGCAAGATTAACTTGGCAAGATTACATATACTCACAAAAGAGTATACTTACGGGGGGGGTAGTAGGAAACAGGGAATTCAATTTTGTATGGTGGTTATACAAGAATTATGTCCCTAATTCCCTACTCACCACCAGCAAGTAGAGCACCACGCGCATACGCCTTGCCAGCTGAACGCGGCGAAGCTCCTGGCAGTTCGAGGCTTCGCCTTTACAGTTTAGAGGTTGGGGTTTGGGGCTTAGGCTTCAACCCTAAACCCTAAATTTGAAACCCTAAACCCTAAGAGTTTGGGGTTTGGGGTTTAGGCTTCAGAGGTGTGAGGTTTGGACCCGAGTGTGTAGGGATTTGGAAGCTTGTTCTTGTCAATGGGAACTCGCAAAGCACTAATCCTACACCCTAAGCCCACCCTTCCCAAGCCAAAGCCTGCACCCCTAAGCTCCGCTAATCTTGAGCCCTGCTCCCTACGCCCTCCCCTCTTTCAACGTCAAATGTCGGACCTAAGTAATCAGAATAAGTGTTATGGGGTTTGTGGCGTAAAGTTTAGGCTTTAGGCTTTGGGGTTTACGCTTATGCTTTCGGGTTTGGGCTTTAGGGCTTCAGGTTTTGGGTTCATGGACTATAGCTAGGTAAGGCTTATCAAGGGCTAAGATTGGTCATGATTCAGGCTTCCACGCACAAAATCCTAGAATCTTCTGCATAAGCCCAGTTTCCATTTCATGCTTCATGTTCTTTTCATTCGACCCTTCACTATTGAGATAATGTCCCTGAAACCTACAGGACCCCAAATCGTCCCTAAGCCCTAAACCTTCCCTTTATATCTAATATTTCTGGTTTCTACAGAAGGCTCCTCCTCATTGGACCATGCGCTCACCGGCTTGGGTCCCAAGAGCACCCGGAGACCACTGAGTTCGATGATGACCTGGGGGCCACGAGGTTTAGTGTTGAGAGCTTAAAGGACCTAATACGCAAGAAAGCCCCCTAAACCCTAAACCCTCCCAGATTACAAGGTCTTAGCGGGTTGGAGGCTTTGGGGCTTTAAGGGTTTTGGTCTGCTGTTGTGTTTTTTATCTTGCCGTTTCTCCGCAGCCTGCAGTTTAGGTGTCATCGTTTGGGCGTTACTTGGATGCCTATGCGACCTACTAACTACTTATAACTGGGCTTATAACCCTACTTATAATCCCCCTAAATGGGCTTATAGGGGTTACCCCGATTATTTGTAGGGTTATAAACCCAATTATAAGTAGTTACTAAGTTTCCTGGGCCCCCAAGTAGGGCTCATCGTGTAGGACTTTAGGGTTTAGATTTGGGCTGTAAGGGTTCAGGGTTCACGGCTTCGGGTTTTCAAATGTCGGGCGGCAGGTTTCACACAGCGGCGGAATACCAAAAATCCTGCATAACAAAAACCCTAAACCTTGGGAACTATAGCGCCACAGTATACTAAAGTCATGCAGGATTTTCGACATCAACAGTATCCATGGAATCAAGACTTCGTGAGGCGTAGAGTCTGGAACCGAAGTAGCCAGACATCATGTGGGGCCATACAGGGTTAAAAGGGGCAAAGTGGAATCTTAGTTCTATGATGTGGCTAGCATGAAATGGATAAGGCCTAAGCCTTAAACCCTAACTAAGGAAAAAGAACCTGCCACCACAAAATCCCTAAAAAAACTTGAGATCTCCACTGCAACTGCTTGCTCTTAACCTAAAACCCTAAACCCTAAACCCTGAACCCTCAACCCTGAACCCTGAACACTGAACCCTGAATTAAGCTGTAAACCCTAAACCCTAAACCCTGAAGCCTAAACCTTAAAGCCTGAACCCTAAACCCCAAACCAACAACCCTACACCCTGCACACTAAACCCTAAGCCGTAAATCCTGGACCGCGACCTAAAGGTTGCTATGATCAGGCCATGAGCGGGCTAACGCGGTTTAGGGTTTAGGTTATAGGGTTTAGGGTTTAGGGCTTAGGGCTTAGGAATTAGGGTTTAGGCTTTAGGGTTTAAGTAGATAGAATATTGGGTTTGTAGGGATATAAGGATAGTGGAAAAGAATATGGAAACTACCATATTATACTAGGGCATATATTGGGATTATAGTCCCCCTTAAGTAGATAGAATGTTGGATATGTGGGGATTTTTTATAATGTACCCAAAGCCATAGTCCATCTACATAGGGGGGCTATAGCGCTGAAGGCGTTGGGGTGTGTAATGTAGACGCCAAACTATTATTTAGGGTTTAGGGATTAGTTACCCATGCAGCCTTCTACACCCCATGGACGGTTTAGGGTTAGGGGTTTAGGTTTCAGCATTTAAGGTTTAGGGCTCAGGCCTCAGGGTGCAGACGCTGACAAAGGGGTCTTTCGTAAACTACAATCCTTCGAACAAGGGCCTCTATGGGTAGCCTGGTAAGCTTGCGTTTTAGGGTTTAGAACCTGACAAGGGGTCCTTTGTAAACTGCAGTCCCTTGAAAAAAGGCCTCTATGGCTCTATGGCTTTTCTTGTATGCCTGGTTGGGAAGGTGCCCTTGTTAAACACTACACCCGAAGCCCTAACCCTAAATCTTTAACGCGAAGCCCTAAACCCAAAAAAATAAACCCTAAATCCTAAGCCCGAAACCCTAAATCCTAAACCCAAAGCCCCAAACCCTAAGCCCTAAGCCCCAGGTGTCCCTCTTCTCCCTGCCAACATTGCAAAACACAGATGGGAACATTCCATTTTACGGGAACAGATTCCTCGATCTGACGCGTGGGAAGCGCCCATACCTGCTCTAGATCCCAGACCTGAGCCCTAAACCCTAAACCCTAAATCAAAAACCGAAAACCCTACATCGAAATCCTAAACCCTAAACCCCGCTTCGACTGGACGTGTTGCCGCGGTTCCACAAAGAGTAAGCATGTGGCAAGTCCTGAAAACCCTGTATTTGTCAGTGTTTTTTTGGGTTTCTATACCTGAGAAATGGAGGCTATGTTGGGCCCGGGATTTTCAAGAATTCCGGGCCCAGTTAACATTTTCCCAAGCGAAACTCGTTTCAAAGTTTTGGTTGTGCTACATTTGTTAAGCTCAACACGCAACCGGTGCAAGAAACGAACGGAATTATCTGGGCCGACATGGATGCTCCTTGAACTGTATTCGCTGGTAAGACGAACGGAATGGATGCTCCTTGAACCGTATTCGCTGGTAAAATGCTTCGATCGCAGGCGAGGCATCAGCACGGC
>CAJNIZ010007246.1:0-16410 GCA_905231905.1 Symbiodinium pilosum
CAAAAGTATGTAGAATCATAGCCTGTTGGGCTTGTGTAGGGATTTACGTAGGGGTTTCGTGAAGCTGGGCTTCTTAGAGTCCAGACGCAGAAATCTGCAGCCCGGTCACTAGTAGCACCGCATGTGAGCTATAGTCTAAACTCCGAGTCTCCCCCTTAATGACACCTATACTAGCCTCCTATATGACCCCTTGTAAGGAGTTTAGACTATAACTCATGTGTAGCAGAGAGCATGGGAGTGAATTCCAAAGCATGGATTCCTGGCCTGCGTGAGCTGGACGGCGAAGAGTTTTGGAATCCTGCCACATGTATACTACAGTGGCTTTAATAATTACCAATATTATGGTTAAAGATTCTTTGTACAAATCTGGCATAGGTACCTCAAACAGACTCCAACGTAAGAGTGGCAATGAATTCGGCCCCTATGTTGTCTGGGCAGATTTGCATGAAGGCGTGCGTCCGAAGCAGACACATCTCGTGATGAGGTGTGTTAGGGCAGGTCGGAAAGGTGGTGCCGCATTGTTCCCTCGGTCCTTGTCACCGGCACCCCAAGAATTACCGCATCACCCCTGCTTCAGCCCTCATCCTGCCCCTAGCAAGACCGCAGCACACGCGTTGAAAGAATCCTCAGACCTCCCTTGGCTGTTGATCGCCGCGCAGAAACCCCTTATTTCTCACACGGGCACCTCGTATTTGCACCCCGCACACGGATCCTTCCACGAGGAGGAGCCGTTATCGGGCCAATGCTCCTTTGAATCCTTCCAGCTTGCAAGGATTTATCCTCACCCAAGCTAACACGGAACCTGCCAAGCGGCCCTTTGTAGCCTTCTGTTCTTTCAAGATGGGATTGTATGGGCTTCCATGTGGGTAGTGAGACAGAAGCCTACTCAGCCACAGCTCGGGGAAGGCGGTCGCTACGGCAATCTTCGGCCACAATCTGGCGAGGCCGGCAACGTGCAGTTGTTGACATTATTGCTGCAGGGTATAGGCTTCACAGCTTAAAGCTTAGGGATTTAGGTTGCTGGACTTTCCTGATGTTACGTTCATGATGTTTCTCTTATGGCAGTGCTTTTGGCCATTATTGTTGTTGCTCATGTTTTAGCGCGCTTGCATCAGTACTGTACCATTGCCACTCGCCCGATTTCTGTGTGGGAGTCTCAGATACTGCTTCGGTTTACCAGTCTTATGTAGGGAAGCTATATCGCAGTCGAGCTTGTTCCTGTTAGGCTGTCCGGGTTTTGATATTCGCGAGGGAGAATCAGTCCGGCGTGGTCCTGGGTGTAGGCTGTCATTCCATGCTCAAGTTTGTGAAGGGGCTGGCTTTTCCGTGCTTGGAGAACAACAAGAGGACCAAGCACCTGAAAACGTTACCTGTTTGAACCCTTAAATGATGTCAGATTCGCACTTTCCATGCTCTTTTCCGATTGATTATCCATTCTTCCCGTAAATTAGGCCTTGACATGTAAATTCCTGATCTTTCTTTAGACCCTTACGGTCACTGCCAGTCCGCAGCCTAACGGCTTGCATTGGTTCTTCGGCGTCTACTGGATCATTGCCACCTTGGCTGCGCGAGAGTTCTACGTTCAGGGCATGTCCAACGTAGGGTTTACGGTGTAGGCTCTCGGGAAAAGGACTTCGTGGTGAAATGGTTTAGGGGACGGTGAAGTTCTTGAGTCCCCGAAATAGATGAGTATGGACAAAGCAGATAAGACAGTATGATGTCGGTTCTTGTGTGCGAGCTCTTTCTGTGCCAGCTGTCTCTAGCGCATCAGCGGCATCGAGAGTTTCAAGAAGATTTGGCTCATTTGTCTACATCCCCCTCTGTTTATTCATCTAAACAGACCTAGCTGTGTAGGATGTTGCATTATCTATTTCTTTTTCCATGTGAGCCTGTTTCTTCCTAAGCCGCGAGCCCTCTTTTTTCTCTGAGAGCCTGCAGAACCATGGAAGGCCAATGCCTTGGTGTCAGGCAACCCTCACTCGGACGTTCATAGATTGTGATATGAGCCATTGTCTAAACTCCTTAAAGGGGGTTTATACAGGGGATTATATAGGGGACTACTATAGGGGTTATTAAGGGGGATACTAGGAGTTTCGACTATAGCTCATATGAAATGCTGGGAATGCCACAAGTGAAGCTTATGCGTAGCTCACAGGGATATAGCTGTCCTAGTCGTAACCCTAGCGAAAACCGTTGTACCCCTACGCACGCTCATTTGGCTGCAAGCCGCCAGATGAGCTTCTGCCAGGGTCATGCATGGCAAGGGCTTCGCCTTGCATCTCGGGATCCACCTACTTTCTGGCCAGTTTGCTGCCTTTAGATTAAAACTATTTCCAAACAAATATGGAAACACCGGCCATGGCGTATCTGTCCACTTGCACACCGCTCGCAGTTGCCACTAGGAATCCAGGGTCACTGTGTCTAGGCTGTGCAAGCCTGGTTTGGGAAGCGCACAAGCATGCCCTGATACCTCATAACAACAATAATAACAAAAACAATAACAAGAATAGTAACAACAATAATAACAATAATAATAACAACAATAACAATAACAATAATAGTAATGATAATAAGCATTAGAATTATGCAGTCTGATTCTTAGTTCCAGCTTCAGTTGCTTGCAAAGGTGTCAGGGCTCAGACAACCTCTCTAAGACTTCTCTGCGCGCGTTGCGTTTCGGCGGTGCTTGCCAATACAAGTATACCCACGATTACTATGGAACATAGTAAATTTTCTGTTTTCCATTGATTGTAGTTAGCGTGCCTTGTTCGATTTCGGCGATCGCGTGCCAAGACATACATATATGTATCCACCTTGGCTATGGAACACGGGGAATTTCTGGTTAGAATCTTCCTAGCACTGACTGCCGTACCTTTTTCAAGCTGTCAGGCCTTTCTCCCTATTACCCCGCTCATCTGAACCTGCAGCGGGACGGCTCTTTGCAGCTAAGGTGCTTGTTGTGGCATACCTGCTCCAGAAGGTGTGGACCCCCGCACCTTTTGCTGGGTGTTGGCCCTGCGCGCTTCCTTGCTGCCAGATATACATTATGATGTATATACATATATGTGTATATATATATATGACAACAATACCTCATATATATATATGTATATATATAAATATATACGTAGCTCTCGCTCTCTCTCTGTCTTCGAGGTCCCTGGGGATTGCACTACATTAGCGATTCCCAAGCATGAGCCATTCTCAGCTCCCAAGCATGATTCTCGAAGTGCTTTAGCCCTAAACGGCGGTACAAAGGGATGGGGCTCTCAATATTTTTTGGGGTTTAGGCTTTAGGGTACTGGGGTAATATTGGAATAATTGTAAATAGAGTGGAATCCACAAAAGGGTTTAGGGTTATGGTCAGTTAGCTCAGGCGGTTCATTTGCCATCGTTGAAGCTCTCGATTCATGTCTCATGGGCAAGAGCTCACAGTTGGGCTTGGGCTTTTGGGCTTTTAGAGCCGATTCTGGATTGCCCAACAAGAGAGTTCCACACCAGGTAGATGGCCAAGCATTTTGGGATTATGTGGCTGATTTTCACGCTACATACTGCATGCGTTGCTTACAGTTTGTAATTAGTAGCTCTCATCGAGTTGTTCGTTTCAGAGCTATGGTTCCTGGAACCTTATTCAGACTGACTTATTCGGGGCACTCCCCTCCCCTAATGATGAAGCACCCCACTACTGACGCATGTCCCGATTCCCAACATAGCAATGGAGCGAAATTCAAGAAATCTTGTTGATTGCTGGGTAGAGGGGTGCTCGTTTGTATTTTTGTTGGGATTATTTGGGTCAGAGCTCTTGGCTCAATTTCTTGTCGACATGAGCCCTCGGCCAACAGTGGAGCTACACAGAGTTCTTCTGGGCATCAGTTTTTCATACCTGGAACCTAGGAACCCCAGATCCCTAATCCCATAGAGCCCTCAAGATCTTGAAGTGCAGGTTGGAAGCATTGAAAACCCAGAGCACATGAGCTTGAGAACCTGAAATCCTTTGGCCCAGCGCCTTGAATCCATACATCCGCAAACCAAAAGCCCAAACCACTTCCACCCCAAACCCAGCCATAAAATGTCTTAGACCCACAAGCCCACAGCTTTTTGCTGCCATGGCAGCGGCAACTGAAGTGAAAGCCGAAAAGCGGGCGCCCCAGGGTTTACTTCATAGTGCTCGGTTCGGAATGGGTTGACTTGTCTATAGGGACTAGTTTGGGGATGGCGTACAGATTACTGTGAGGCTTCCCTCACTCCCTTGCAACCACCAGGGTTGGAGGGCCATGGAACATTTAGCGCCTCCCCCTGCAACAACATGATGAGATGTGATAATGACAATCACTTGTGTCCTGCCCCCCCCCAACTAACAGTCTATAATAAAGGTCATCCTAAGGGCTCTATATAGTTATATTAAAAAAGTTCTCCAGCCGCTGATGAGTGGCAGTACCCAAACAATCACAAACATGCATATCTTGTTCGCTTCCAATACCTCTCTCATAGAGACTGACACGCAAGGCCAACAGATTTTGCAAGAATCTGCTTGAAGATTATTGATATCCAAGTGAATCTGCCTCTTGAAGGGATCCAAGAGTTGTCGAAGGAATGATACCCTCACGCTTACCCTGCCTTACCCTGCCAAGAGGTACCCTATAGGACTCCTTTTATAAGTAGCTGCCCACTGCTCATGCACAGATACCATATGGTCACATGCTAACCCACTGGAAATCCTACAGAATTTCTTAATCAGCAGCTTCCCAAAGCCCTTGGCAATGCCCGACTGCCTCCTGCAAGTTAGGTGAGGGGCTCAGCGCTTTGGATTCTAGAGTTTGGGGCGTCAGGAAGTGCGCGGGGAGTAGCAGTTTGCGCAAATACAGTTTCCAAAGTGGGGCAAACCTGTATCAGGACCAGAATTCTGACGGCACTCCAAACACAGCGGTGTATGCGTAACTAATTTAGGACAAACCCCCATCTGGGGGGGGTCCAAAATTAGTGGTCCCTTCTGGGGAGCCCGTCACAAGGCATGAGTGTCTTGAGGTACGTGCGGTGGAAATGATTGAAAATACCCGTATCGCCCATAACTTCGGTGTGGCCCCAGCTTCTCGCTTGCAAAGACATCCTTTAATCATGATGCGCCCACTTGAGGGCTGAGGGCTGTTGATCTTGATGATGATTCTGGCGTTACTGTGGTCACTCCCGCAATTTCATGTGCTGTTACCACTACAGTTGCTGCCACAGGTACCATCAGTATTCTCATTCTACTGAACCTCACCCATCATCATGACCAACATCGCCATCACCATCGTCATTGTTGTCGTCGGTCCCCGTCATGCCAGAGAGGCACCACAGGTAGTTGAGGAAATGAGGCTCAAGATCAGGGAGATTCCCTGCAACCTTGTTACATTGTTTCGAAAAGTCCTCATCTGCAATTCCCCCGAATTCTGACCCTGAACCATCAGCACTGCACCCTAAACCCTCAACCCTCCAAACTCCTTGAAACTGAAAACCCGCCTCGTTGCCTCCGCCCAAATGGACCTCAAATGATATTGGTAATTCTTTAGGCCCCCAAACCCTAAACCTAAACCCTAAATATTGGTAATTACTTAGGCCGCTGTAGTATCCGCCCTTTTGCCTCCCCGCCCGCCTTTTTCGCGCCCAGACTCGGCTTCTTCGCGGAAGACGTTCACGCCGCACTTCGCCAAAGGGCAGAGTGGCTGGACGGCCCCTGGTCCTGTGATCGGGCCCGGGCTGATGTAAATAGAATCCATTTATTCAGTTTAGGGTTTTAGGGTTTAGGGTTTTAGGGTTTAGGGTTTCAGGGTTTAGGGTTTTAGGGTTTAGGGTTTTAGGGTTAAGTGCTTTAGGGTTTAGGGTTTTAGGCTTTAGGGTTTAGGGTTTTAGGGTTTAGGGTTTGGGGTTTTAGGGTTAGGGTTTGGGGTTTTAGGGTTTAGGGTTTTAGGGTTTAGGGCTGAAAAGGAAGCCCTTGTCATGTGTATCGTGGGCAGCTATTCTGAAGATTGCAGGGGGGCGTTGAGGGGTCTTGTGGAGTTCTGAGGCTTACATACATACATACATACATACATACTTACTTGCATTGAGCTTGCAAAAGCAAACACTTTTGGATATTCAATGCCCGGTGTTAATGTGGTATGCATGGCCTTGAATCAGCGGCAACAAAACTGCAAAACTGCGTCATAAAAGAGCTGACGTGCATCCCCTGCACCGTCCCCAAAACCCCAAGCTGAGAAGTTGAATTTCGGATTCATTCCGTGCCTCTAAATCGTGAGCGCTGCACAAGACTTGGAGCACCAAACAGGTCCATAGGTCCCTGAACCTCGAACCCCAACCCTAAACCCTAAATCCCTAACCCTTGAAGCTCCTTGCCTTTGTTTAGCTAGGAATGAAGGAATGGGTCCTTATAGTAGTCCCTGTACAACCATCCATGTTCTTTTCCATCCCTTCGTTCCCAGCTAACCCAAAAACCCTAAACCCGAAACCAAAGGTAGGGCTCCCCAAGGTCTGGGTGAAACAGCCATTCTCGATGTGGATAACCTGGACTCGGATGTGCTCCGGCCCAGGGAGAGGTGTCTTTGTAAACCCTCAAGGAAGATTATCCCGTGATAATTCTTATACAGCTACAGAAAATCGATCCAGACCCTGAGCACCCAAGCCCAGAGATTAGGTCTTAGGGTTTAGGGTTTGGGGTTCAGGAACTACTGCTTATACATTAGGTGTCTTTGCATATGGCTTCCAAAAGCAATGTAGGATGTTGAAAGAGTTCCTAAAGCAGTATTTTTTGCATGTGTGGGGAGGGCTTTAGGGCTTAGGGTTGAGGGTTTACTGTTTGAATTTGGGTTACCCATTCTTCCAAACCATCCACGTCTTCACACGTAAGGGAAAGCTTGATTTCAGGACGTAGCCATTCGGCCGTTCAGGTTTTTGCAGAGTGATAACCCCCAGAAATCCTGAGCAGGCTACGAATGATCTCCCACAAGCTAGATCTAAACCCTAAACTCTAAACCCCAGATCCGAAACTGCGCCTAGAATCAAACACATGGCAGCCCCAGAGCCATCAACCTAAAGCTCTAATCCCCAGGATTGCGTTGTAACAGACTCGACATTCAGCTACCCTAGTTGGCTCCTGTTTTTGCAAAGGGCCTATACAGGGTGGGTTTGAGACTTAAGTCAGTGAAATGTGGACATTATGTAGGTAGTATGGCTTCCATATAGTAATAACTTAGCACAAATTTCTGAACAGACCCCCAGAAGTTTCTCGACGGCATCCTACCTTCGGCGGCTCCACAAGAAAGATGGACTCCCCATGCCACGGCAAGATAGTGCAATCTCTATGTCTATTAATATAGTACCCACATTGGTTGAAACATTACGATATCCACAGACATCCTGCTTCACAACTCCCGACAAATTCAAAAACTACACTCGCTGTGCGCAATCCTTGCAGTTACTGCCAGAACCCGAAAGACCTTGCCTCCCAAAACCTAAACTCGAAACTCCTGAGCCCTTGGCAGGGTTCCCCTGAGGCCAGGAGATTTCTACGAAGCCCCGGGTATGTTACAACGCTACCGTGACATGAGCTATAGTCTGAACTCCTTAAAGGGGGCTGTTTAGGGGACTATTATAGGGGTTACTAAGGGGGATACTGGGACTTTAGACCCTGAACCCTAAACCCTAGACTTTTATAGGAGTTATCAGGGGGGATACTAGGAGATTAGACGATGGCTTACATGACCCCAGGATAGCGAGCACTGGGAGGGCAGCACCAGCGGCCAAAAGGAGGAGCCAGCAGTATGGAGCTGAGGAATTAGGTTTTAGGGGTCTAGGGTTCAGGGGTTCGAGGTTTAGGGTTTAGTGTAGCCTGGGCTGCCATTCAGGAACTCAAATTTCCCTAGTGTAGATATACAGTAGATAATGTCGTTCAATTATACTGGTAACTTAATGGACAACCTACCCAACAAAAGTTAAGGATTTATGCTTTATGGCAGTTCTACGATTTTGGCTTGAAGGGTTTGAGGTTTCGTAGAGGAGTTAGGCTAGAATTGTGGGATTCGTGCTTTTGCACGGATTTTGAGTGTCCTGCGCTATAAGGAGATTTGGCGCGCAGTTTCCCTTACCCGTGCCTCTGTTTTTGGGGTTCGTACAGAAGGGCCATTTTACAATTCGCAAGACACGACAAAGGCTATCGTATTTTGAGAGTAACTCCTTGCTACTAAAAGCAAAGTATATATAGGGACCTCACCCGACCTGACCCCAAACGGGGTTTGGGGTCTAAACTCCTTAAAGGGTGGGCAACTATAGTTATAGGGCTGATGAGGGGGAGTTCAGACTGTGGCTCATACAAAAAGTAGTCACAAAATTGCTGCTTGATTGCAGGTTTCAGCTTGGGAACAATGTTCCAACTTGCCAACCCTAAACCCTAAACCCAGTCAGGTTCATCTCTGGGCTTGCTTCAAGTAGACTCTGGAAGCCTCTGCCCTCCCGCAGCAAGCATGAAGCCCCATATGAGTTTTAGTCTAAACTCCTCAAAGGGGGTTGTAGGTTTAGGGTTTAGGGCGTCAACTCCTCAAGGGGGTTATATAGTTATATAAGGGACTAACCTAAGAGTTATTAAGGGGGAGAATACATTTGCCTTCACACTGCCCCTTGTGGGGCTCTATGTTAGCTTGAGCAGGGTAATGTTTCCAAATTGCATTTGGGGCTTAGGGCTTTAGCTTTGAGGATTAAGTGTCCGGACTCTAGCTCAATCTACTTCAAACTTTTTACTAGATCGCACTTGTGTTCCCAGGCTTGTACAGCGCCATAGACCACAGGCAAGCTGAGAGCTTCAATCAAGTTACCCTACTATAGATACGCAATATGCAGTAAGTGCCACAGTTTCCTTGTAGTGGTAACCCTTGCGCAATGGCTTACAGCCAAAGCCCGGAATTCAAAAACCAAGCCCTGCCTTGGTGGCTTCAAGGCCTCAGATGATGCAGAGGCCCACAGCTTTGTGTTTGGATTGCGAGACAGGTCAGGGTTTAGGATTTAGGGTTTAGGGTTTAGGGCTTAGGGTTTAGGCCTGAGCCACAATGGTTATTTCTGGACTGTGGGAGCAAAGAATGGCACAGCGCACTCTTCCGCATTGGTTGCAAACAGGGTGTTACTGTAGGGCGGGCACCTCATCCCTGTACCCTTACCAAGGCTATTGTTCTACATACTTTGGGTGCAGGTAGATGTTGGAGCTTCGTCTCTTGAATCCCAAGCTCAGAGCCCACAGCCCCCGAAATCCTAAACCTCACCACCCAGTAAATCAATGTAGTCACCTCTAAGTAGATAGGATATGAAATTCCCTAAGCCATAATAAGATCCACGTATGTCCCATATTCTATCTACTTCAGGGGGACTATAAACCCAAAGTGCTTTCTTGGAGTGCTGTAGTCCATGGCAGGCAGCCCCCACGGGCACCAGCACGACCGGGCTGAAAGGGTGCTGCCTCAAGATTTTGATGGGGAAAGGAATGTTTAGAGTTTTCAGGGTTTTCAGGAGCTCAGAATTATGGGGCTTAACGTCAAGGGTTTACTCAGACCTTCCTATGTAGTTCCGTTTTGGGTAGTATACTATAGCCCCTTGACCCAAAAACATAACAGACCCAAAAAGGGACTACATAGAAGCGTGGGTAAGGTTTATAGGGTCTGAGGTTTGCTCAGGAGTAGGCTCGCACGTACAGCCCTTGTTAGAAGTGAATAGAGTGGCAACTAGTCAACTTCATGCCAAGCTCATCTCAATCCTTCAAATGACAGATTAGGCAACCTCATCACACATATGTATGTGTGTAGAATGTTTTTGGGGTGTATCTCTTCGACGGTGTGCTGCTAGTTTGTTGTCAAACAGTTAGGGGGGGCCTAAACATGGAATTTGCAAATTGCGGATAGCGCAAGATTCAAAAAGCTGTTGCAGGTTGGCTCTCCCAAAAACAGGCTACTTCTTACAGAGACAGCCATGACTTCAACATGTCCGTGCTGCAGATTCAAGGGTGAACTTTCAAGCCCAAACATAAAAAGGCTACAGAGTAAGCCAGCAGAAGACTTTCAAGCCTCTATACCCATGGTAAATGACCGAGAGGCCCAACCAGATCAGCTTTCAACGCCGGCAAAACAGATCACTCAGCTTTCTTTCCACGCAACTGCGTACGCGGTGGGCTCTTCGCGAGGTGTCCAACATGTCCGCCGCTGTCACACATTACCTCAACTAATGAGACTTGTCGACTACAGCAAACCCCTAAGGGTCCAAGGACCCAAATAACAGGGTTTTGGGGCCCAAATATTATTATATTAACGTATTTGAGCCCTAAAACCCTCTTATTTGGGTCCTTGGACCCTTAGGGAAACACATCCCTGCACAGCCTACATTTTCACGGTTCTCAGTTTTATGCCCTCATGTCACTGTACTGCGTGCCATGTCATACTTGGTAGCCAAAACACCCCCATACTCTGAACTACCCACATGAGGTCGCTTTCAGATCTCCTTGCTGCGGGCTTTGCGCGAGTTGAATGCGAGGCCTCTGAGAATTCCCATGATATTGAATCCCTAAACAACCACAATATAACCCCAGTTTCCATTTCATTTTCCAGTTTATTTTCCATGTGGTTCTCCAGTATGAGCATTATTTGTATAGTTGGCGCAAAGAAGGGGGAATAGGTGAGTGAATTCCTTGAGTGGTCTCAAGATGCTTCCTTGCAATGAGTCCTATGTTCACTTCCCCACTCCTCTTCAAGACGCTAGGAGCAAACCATTTGGATGGGAATGTCAGGACTTCGGAGGCTTTCCGTGGCTGGAATTTTCTCTGGCTGTGCATCGCATGCCTTGGTATCCAGCACCAAAGACCTTACAAACATTTTTGGAACTACGGTCCCAGGACGACAACTTATCCCAACATCTCAAGGCTACGGAGTGCACGTATCGGGCCATCATTGGTGTTTTGAATTGAGGGCTGGTGATGCCATGGTTTCCATTCAGACAGCATGAAACTAACAATAGTAATAATAATAACAACAATGGCAACTATACTACTAATACGAATAGAAGTAATATAGTAGTAATACTAGTAATTATAAGAAAGGTAATACTCTGAACTCACCCCCTTGGAGTGCAGCATTCACTTCAGCGTGGTGAGCGCATGCGATGACTCGGCAGTCCTTTTCTTGTGTCCACGGTGCCTACCTGAACCCCCAAAGTATGTAGAATAATAGCCTTTTGGGCGGTTTTGATGTGTTTTTTCGGCTATTATTATTTACTTATTTTTGGGGTCCAGGTACACAAGACCCTGAACCCAGGCCTTTCGAGCGACTCCAACCTCGCAACCCCAATGAGCAATTGACAGTCCCACGCGCACATCAAAACAAGCGCGCAGATGCCCTTCCCTACTAGTTACTATAGTATAGTAATAACAGTTAGTATAGTACAAATAATGACACTAGTAATAATAGTAGTAGCAATTATAAAAACACTGGTAATAGTAGTAGTAATAGTGTTCTTGCCCAAAAGCCATCAGTTGAAACGAACATCTGCACATGCATATGTCAACCTAGAAAGCACGAAGACTTTCTGCCACTCCGTGACAGCCCCTGGACATTGCTGCGGCGCGCGAGCGCTTCGCGCGCACCGACAAGGCCTGCAATCGTTGGCCGAGGGTTGTAGTTCCTTAAGAGTCCAAGGACCCAAATAATAGCGTTTTAGGGCCCAAATACCATTAACATGATATCATTTGGGCCCTAAAAACCTTTTTTGTTTTGGTCCTTGGACCCTTAGGGGTCGTTTTTGTTCAGGTCAGGAGCGTTCGAAAGCCAGGAAGTTGGGCGCCCAAGGATGTACCTGGACCCCCAACAGTAGGTAAAACAAAAACCCACAACCCCTAAAACAGCCCAACAGGCTGCTATTCTACATACTTTTGGGGTTCAGGTAGTACTTTCCGTTGTCCGTGAGTAATGGACCATTTTATTAAGCAGAGGTGTCTGTCTTGTTTGGCTTTGTCAAAGGAAAGGACAACGAAACGATTATACCCACAGCCAGTTGTCTTCAAGCCTTGTCTGTAGCTATTTTTCCATGTGTCTCCCATGATCAGTCGGTCCGAGAATGAGACAGTAACGCGGCGCACGTACGGACTAGAGCAGGATGGGCCTTGAATTGTGTGCAGGTTTCCCTAAGGGTCCAAGGGCCCAAATAATAGAGGTTTAGGGCCCAAATACTTTAATATTCATGGTTTCTGGGCCCTAAAACCCTGTTATTGTGGTCCTTGGACCTTTAGGGCTTATTCCACCAGAACATAGGACTATAGAGGGATTGTGTTGCAGATCCCCTAGCGACCTTTCCGGTTTGACGTCATGCTCGGGGGGAGCGGCGATTCCCGGAGTACACGTATAGCACAGTGGTAGAGGCCAGTGAAGATAGCCTACAACCTAGGTAGGGAAAAGCCCAAGTCATAAGCAGGTCGCATGAACCATAGTCCAAACTCCGGAAAGGAGGGCTATATAGGGGATTGTATAGGGGAGTATTATGGATTTTAAGGGGGTACCCCGATTTATAGAAACGACCACATTGTCAGATAAACTAATACCATTTTGAGAGTTTCCAGTAATGAGGATCATAGTATCTTTGGGTTGCATATGGTGGTTCTCCAATTTATGGAAACATTGCCATTCCACATGTAGAGCCCTCACCGGGGCTCACTTGCGGGTGCCTCAGTTTCTGAAGTCTCCTTTGGAATTTTCTTCATTTTTATTAAAGTATAGCCCTTAGCAAATGTTAAACATAATGTGTTATTGAAGGTCTGGGGGGCTTTATAATGCCGCATACGCGTCTGGGGATAGAGTAGGGATAGCGATAGGGATCCAGATCCCCGCTCCCCCTTTTGCCCACATGTATTCAGTCTAAGCTCCTTATGTTAATATCCCCCCTAAAAACCCCTGTAGTAGCACCCTTATATAATCTCTTATATAACCCCTGGAGTTTAGACCAAACACCCTAAGCCCCAGAACCGTAAACCCCAACCCCATAAACCCTAAACCCCGCGCCCTAAACTCTAAACCCTCAACACTATCTCAAAAGTGTGAGGGCTGCGGGTATGCTTTGCAGAAGAGCAGGTCTCGGTATCCTCCATGCTGCAAGGCCTGGGAAGAATCAGGGTGCAGAAAATTGCGGTTTACGGGTGGTTAATGGGTTTAGGGCTTAGGATTTAGGGTTTAGGATTCGGGGAATCTACGCACCCCAGAAGTACCTTTTTCCCCTTTTAATACCGGGTCTCGTTATTAAAGCTAACAGTAGGAAAAGGGCACCCTGATTCCTCAGGAGAACCGAGGAACCAAGGTTTACGGGTGCTTAATTAATGAGTTCAGGGATTAGGGTTTAGTTAGGGTTTGGGCGTTTAGGGTATAGGGTTTCAGGGTTTGGGCATGAGCGGTTCAGGTTTCAGGGATTAGGGTTGCAGAGTTTAGCGATTAGGGTTTGGGGGTTAGGCATTGGGGTTTCGGGACTAGGGTTGCCGGCGAAGGGATTAGGGTTTAGGGCGTCAGGGCTTGCTGAGAGATGCACAGAATCCTTCATTCTTCCGAATGTTTGTATAGCATCCTACCTTATGTCCTCAGGTTTAGGTATATGAGCTATAGTCTAAACTCCTGAAGAGGGGGTTATATAGGGGACTATTTAGGGTTCTTATTATAGGGCTTCTCGGGGCATGCTAGGAGTTTAGACTATAGCTCATATAGGGTCATGCAGGATTTCGGACAGTAACAGGATTGTTCTCGATTGATTTTCGTGAGTATGCCATGGCTGGGAGGTGTTTGGCATGATTCCTTGAAGCAAAGCCCAAAAACCTAAAACCTGAATCCAGAAACCCCTAAACCCTAAACCCTACATCCCTAAATCCCCAAACCCCTAAACCCTACATCCCTAAACCTTAAACCCTAGAGACTAAACCCTAATCCCTAAACCCATCAGAATCCTAAGCACCAGACTGCACCAGATTGTAGGAAACCCTCAAGTCCGTAGCTTCAGCCCCGTCCATGTAAGGCAAGGATGTTAGGGGTTAAGGGTTTGGGGTTTTGGGGAGTTGCCGTATAGAGACCTAACATAGGCTTCATGTACCCCGTATTTACAGCTCCCACAGCACCTGTTTAAACCATTCGTTGCTTGGTGGTTATTCGCGCAGAATTGAAGAATGAATCTCTGTGTACTGTCCCCAATGGTTCTGCGGAGTCCATTTTCCTCCTCCATTAGAGACCGAAACTCGAAGCTCCAAAACTCCCTTCCTGAAAGCCCTAAACCTAAACCCCTTAACCCCCTTGAACCCTAAACCCCTGAACAAACACTAAACCCCGTAGACCCTTCAACGCGAACCTCCTACACCCTAAACCCTTAAGTTCAACAGAGTTCGAGACTTCTGCGTTATTATGGTGGGATTCTGTAGCGTGAAAGCGTGAACAAGTACCGCAATTATTGCACCCAAGCTAGCCCCGCATTCCTCAGCCTTGTAGATGCTGAAGCCTAAGTTCACCTAACCAGAAACCCACAATCCTAGCCCCTTTAAACAAACCCTAAACAGCTGCAGCTGCAGGGCGCCCAGAGCCTCCAGCACGGAGGTTGGCTGGTTGGGTTGGGTTGAAGGGTCAGGATTTTTGGGTCTAGGGTTTCAGGGTTAGGGGTTTGGGATGAGGGCTTAGGGTTTTTGGGTCTAGGGTTTCGGGGCTCAGGGAGGGGCAAGGTTCTCGCGGCTTCAGGTTAGCGTTTTGGGTTTGGGTCCAGGTTCCCAAAAGCCTAAACCTGTTTGGTTTCCATCCTTCCACCCTTTCAGTATGATGACGCTATCTTCGCACCCCAAACCTAGAACCTTCTCACCTTCTATGCCTGTTCGTTGGAATAGCCTGGGGAACACCGATTCGAATTTCACAAGGGCCGAATGGTTGTTTGTTCGCTGCTGAAGGGAAGTTTGTGCGCTTCGACTAGTTTACAGGTGTTGGTCACTAGGCTCACATGCGCACACGGAGTTTCACAATCTGCGGCTGGCTCGCGCGTTATCCAACTTTTTTGTGCAACGCTTTGTGAGAAGCACGGTAGACGCCTCACTGACACAAACGTGCACCCCCCAAGCTGCGCAGCTTTGATTGCAGGTCTCTGTTAAATCTTTTTCGGCACTGCTACTCGTCTCACCGTTACACGAACCTGTCTGCTACCGCTGGAGGGGCAGCGCTCTCCTAGCTTCCTCCTCTTCATCATGGTAAACACAAACGTGCCTTTTCTCGGATGATACTTTCCATTATGTTAATCCCGGTAAGGGCTCGAACATTAAAACCCATCTTCAACAGTATCTCAAATGGAAACCAGAGCATGCCAAGCCAAGAGACGGCACCAGCGAGGTGATACCCTAAACCCAAAACCCTAAGAGTCCAAGGACCCAAATAATAAACTTTTAACTAAAATATTACTTGTATTTGGGCCCTAAACCCTTTTTTGGGTACATGACTTGCCAGCAGCATGCAGCATCAGCAGACTGCATTGCTCCGCATGTCATGGCTCCCAGTGCAACGCGAGAATCATTCTAATGTAGCTCCATCCACTTAAAATTAAATAAAACCCTCTGAAATTCCAATGCCGCAGTCATATGTTTTGCCCTTTTTCTTTGCCAACCATTTAGAAACAACCAATCGAACCCTAATCCCTGGAATCTCTGGATGCTAAACTCTCCATCCTAAGCCCTACCCAGACCCTCCTATGTAGTTCCTCGTTGGGTAGTATATTATGATCCCCTAGCCCAAAACCGTAGCAGACCCCAAAAGGAACTACATAGGAGCCCTTGGGTACGCACGACCTACCCCTCGACCCTTAAGTCATGAGCATGCACCCTAAACCCTAAAACCAAAAACCCTAAACCCAACTGACTCACAGAGGCTCCAGCGCCTGAAGAATGAAATTGCTACCCTGTCAAGCTTGGTCGCGCCCTTGGAAGTTTTACTTAGGGTTTAGGGTTTAGGGTTGAGGGCTTACCCTAGGGATCCAAATAGCCCAATGTAGGTAACATTTTCAGAGTTGAGGGCCCAATGTAGGTATTACTTGTCTACTTGGATCTTTAGGGTTAAGGTTCTAAACCCTAAACCGTGAAGGCTCTTTGGGTTCAAGTTTGTAGAATGTAAGGCTTAGGATTCAAGTTTGGGGGGGATGCTTGATTGGAACCCCATACAAGGCCCCCTTCTTCAGGAGTGCCTGTTGGCCAATTTTGTCGGGAGGATACATGGGTATTGGTCTAAATTCNNTTTAGGGAAACTACCACATGGATTTTGTGGATGGCCTTGCTGGCATGTTTGCGGCTTCTCAAAACTACTCAGGTGGCTGCTGCCGGGGACCCCAGTACTTATCTAAGGGTTTAGGGTTTAGGGT